>PVJX010015970.1:0-41372 GCA_004027295.1 Dolichotis patagonum | reverse complement strand
GCTCACCTTTTTTCAAAATTTTGAGACAAATTCTAAGTTGCCCAGGCTGACCTCCCACTGGTGATCCTCTTGCCTCACCCTCTTGAACAGCTAGGATTACAAGAGTGCGCTACCTACCATGCCCACTTCTTCCTTTCCGAGGGGGTTTAGGGGTTACTAACAGACATGGGATTTTCTACCCAGGAAGATTACTGAATATACAAAAAATGCAATGCCTTATGGGGAGGAACCCAACATGGCAGCAGTGTTTAAATTTAAGCCTGGGCTCTGCAGTTAAGGTCCTTATTCCAAATCACAATCCTGCACGATGTCAGCTTTTGGACCTGTACCATGAAGAAGAGGCTGGCTGGGCATGGTGGCACATGCCTATAATCCCAGCACACGGGAGGCTGAGGCAGGAGCACTGTCAGTTCAAGGCCAGCCTCCTGAACTACATGGCAGGGACTGTCTCAATTAAAAAAAAATAATGAGGCTTACCTACAGCGTGTGTATAAGGAAATTCAAGATTTAAATTTTTGAGAAACAAATGATAGTACCCATTGCACTGGGCTTTATGGGGATTAAATGAGCTGATGGGAGGAAACTGTTTCATGTCTGGTACACAAATGCTCCAATAGAAGCTACCACAGGTTGGCAACGTCTATTTTTCTACGTCTCGAACAAGCTTCTGGCAGTCACCTCTTTGCAAGGAGGTAAGAGGCTGTGGAGAATAGAGAATAGGACACCACTTTCACTAATGGTGGATCCCTTACCTTGTGCTAGTAAAAAGGCAGCTTTTTGCCAGCTTGCAGGATCAAGCTGGACTACCTCAAGGATGCCTGGCAGCGAGAAGTGGGTTCCCTCTGTGCCTCACCATTACCTACTCTTAGCCTTTGGCACCCTGCCCTCTTAGAAATTCAAAACCTTCAGGGGAAGTCAGTACCAGCTCCTCAATGAACACAGGTTCCAGATGTGTATGTTTTTAAAATTACGTTTATTTAGCGTATGTACACATAAAAGAGAAATCACCCTCTGATCCCACCCAGCAGAAAACATGCACAAACCCAGGGTAGATGTGGAGGGGAGGGCCCCAGCCCCAAGTTAGCAGTTGGGATGGTACAATCCTGTGCGTCACTAGCCCGTCAGAAGAAATGTTGGGCAGGCTGGAGTCCCCCGCTGCCAGCCCTAAAACAAGCGTGCGCCATAGCCAAAGGTCTGTTTGATGCCATCAAAGTAGTACCGCTGCCAGCCCTGCCGCGTCCGCTCTTCCTCAGGGGCAGGGATGCCTCGGCCTTCCATGCACAGCTCAGTCTCTCCATTCTTGTCAAGGAAGGTCAACGTGATGGTGGCAAAGTGCCCTGTGTGGGGAAGGGAGAAGGGAGGGTGGGCGGTTCAGGTCCAGGGTCTCCATGTAGGTTTATGACTGGGTAGGAAAGAGGACATTCTGGGGACGTCAATAAACAAACATATTTCCTTACCCTCTGGCCAAGATTTAAACCTCCACTTCATCACAATATGTTTCTCAGGGACCTAAAATAATCAAAGAGCTCAGTCTATAGTAGACTGCAACATACCCAATCCTGGCTAGGGTTGGCCATCTGCCTTTGTATGGTCTATCATCTGTATAACTATTATTTGCACAAGAATCCAAATGATAGCATTCTTTTGAAAACTAAAACATGATTTTATTAACCAAAGGAATTAAAGTCTTAAATTTTATCCACTAAGCTGAAAAAAAGAACAAAAGTCACTCATCAGTCCAATCCGAGATTGGGGCTCGCGGGTACTCACCAGATCAGTAAATTCCCCAGAGACATTGCCATCTACCATGTGAAACTTCCCACCTTTGTCTGCTTCTAGCATCGCAGGAGCGTGGGTAAAGGCCTGAACCAGCTGGGGGGCAGGGGGTGGGGAGAAGATGTGCAACTTTCAATGGGATGCAGGGACAGATGTCAGCTGAAACCTGCCTGCCTTAACACTCATTTCCAAAGGCCATTCTGTCCAATGAGTAGGTCCTGGGCTTCCCTCTCTTTTGTTCCACTACAGACCAGGCTTTGCCTTCAGTAATTCTTTCTCAATCCATGATGCCATTACTTTGGGCTACTTATTTTTCTGACAATGAACCAGGCATGCTAATGTCCATTTGTAATCCCAGCACTTTGGGAGGCCAAGGCAGGAGATCTAAAAGTTAAGAGCATGCCTTTAACAACTTAGCTAGACCCTACTCAAAATGAAAAAGAGCCACAGTGTAGTTCAAGCAAACAACAACAAAATAGTACCGCAAGCAAACAACAAAACAAAATCCCCAAATTTAGTCAGTGTTTCCTATTTACATGATTCAAAACTATACAAACAGAAAATGGAATGAATGAAATTTCCTTCTAGGAGTGCTTGCACAGCAGGTATTTTTCCTTTGCCTCTGCTTGTACCATGGAAGCCACATGGCTCCAATCGCTGGTGCCTGCCCCGCACTCTGAGAAGTTAGACCCACAACCCGACTTGAGAAATCACACAAGGTCACACTTACCTCTTGGGTCGTAAACACTCTGTACAGCTCCTCTGGTGATGTCAAGAAGGTTTCTCTAAGGGTGATCTTACAGGTGGGGATTTTGACACCAACAGGTTTAGTGTGGGTTTTTGAAGGAGCAGGCTTAGCCTGTGGAAAGGTTTAGTGAAAAGAGCCAGTTTAAAAAAAAAAAAAAAGGGGGCCAGTTCAGAGTAATGGTGAAATCTCACAGACAGACTTTCCATATACAATCTCACAAATAAATTTCACCTCCAAAGCTATTAGTGAGGTGTGCTGAAGGGAATTTGTGTGTGTAGATGTGTGTGTAGATGTTTCAGTCATGAGAGAAATCTTCCAGCAATATCCTTAGTTCCTCCCAAAAACAATCACTTTAAGAGGAAGACTAGTACTCATTAAAAACCCATCAGTCATGGGAAAACTCAAGCATAAGATACTTCTGAAGAGCTCAGGATTAACTCTCAACAGAATGTCTATGCTTAATGAGCTGGAAGCAAGGCCTCATATGCCACACTGTACTGCCACTACTTTGAAGCTGGCCTGTATAACAGTCACCAAAAAAACCCCCCAAAAAACCCAAACCTTGGAAGCAGCTAGGCATGGTGGTGCACACCTGTAATCCCAGCATTCTGGGAGACTGGAGAAGATCACCTAATTGGAGCCCAACCTTCACAACTTAGGAAGATCCTTTCTCAAAATTAAAAATAAAGCCAAACTAAGCAAACTTTAAAAAGTGGGCTGGGGACATAGCTCAGTGCAAAGGCTCTGTGTTCAAGCCCACTGGGTATTCAGGATGGCATCTGAAAGCAGTTTCCCAGAATTCCCTAATTCCAGAATATTCTTCATGTGCTAACACAAGGGTACCAGGGCTCCTAACCAAGTACTGAATTTGGGCCACATAAATTCTTTGTCTCTAGAGGAGACAGACTAATTTCCTGATGGGTATAGTTAGTGATTTGACGTGCTGATACTTTGATGAAACCTTTAATATCAAAGTACGAAATATTCAACACCAACACCACAGTTTGAAAAAATACTGAAAACTTTTACAAGAGAAGACCATCTTGTGCTCATAATCTAACTGAAGAGCAATCAAAAGTCACGCTCCGAAGTCCCTTATGGCTTCCCTTTGCTCTGGGGTTCCATGAATTTCCTGGTTAAGGATGGGTAGACACAGGCTGCACTGGCTTCAAGCTTAGGAGGCAATCTCTCAACTCTGTAGACAGCTCCTTCTCCATCAGCTGGGAACACCACTTACCCTGCGCTCCTCCGTTTTCAGTGCTGGCTGCCCTGGTGGGTCTACTGACTCTCCATTCACTGTCGGCAAGATCATGCCCTGGGTGAACTCTGAAAAGACAAAATTCCAGCTTGTGGAAGTTATTGCTTACCAGCTGAGATGGAGGTTTCATTACAACGTAACAAATACATTATCTTAATGCACATCAAAGTGGTGACCAGAAAAGTAGTCTATTTTACAACTTCACTGCTGGTTTATGCCCGAAAGGTTTCTGAGTGCATACTCTAGAATACAGTACATTCACTGGTGTCATCTGTAAAAGCTTAAAACCTTGACCCAGTTGGAAGCATTACAATTTGTCAGATACATTTGACATTTACCACCCAAAGTAGTCAGTGAATGGAATGGCACTTCTGTGACTTAAGAGTCACATATCCAGTACTTAGGAATGCCTATTCAGTCCCTTTCCACTCTGCCTTACCTCTGTAGAACAGCCCATAACGAGTCATACCACTGGAGAAACTTAAAAGAATTAAGTTAGTTCCCACTAAAAGAGTCAATGACTTTCTACAGTGGTTCTCCTTGATGATCGCTGTATGTATTCCAACATCAGAACAAAGTGACACAAATGAGACCCTAGAGGACAGCTGAGCTGACAACTAATCTAGCCATCTGAACATCCCTGTTGAATACATGTATTAAGGGTAGTCTAGGACTAGACTCAAGGGGGGAAGCCAAGCCTTTAAGTCAGTGCTGCTCAAAGGAAATATAGTGTTGCCTTTCTTGCAATTTAAAATTTTCCAATTAGCCACATTAAAAAAATAAAACAGGTGAAATTAACTTTACTTGTATCTTTTTTTTTTAACTTGTCTCTTTAGCCTAATGTATCCAACTATTCTTTCAATATGTTATTAGTAGTAAAAGATTGTTGTGATTCTTTTTTTTGGTACCAAGTGTGTATTTGACGCTCTCAGCACATCTCAATTTGAGTAGCCACATTTCAAGAGTTTCAGAGCCAACATATCACAGGATGCAGTTCCAGGTCTAAACTCCCTTCTTGAGTTTACAGACTGACTTAGGATATGAAATAAGCACCCACTCTGGAAATCTTCACCCATTTGCCCAAGAAATGATAGTCAAGTCTCTTAGTCAAAGTCTGGCAAGTAGAGACTGTTTCCTTAAGGTTCTTCTAACTACTCAAGGGATACCTGTTTTGAGGGTGCTGATGTAAATTCCCACTGCTTCTCTTAGAAGTTTCACCCCTTCTTCCTTCATTAAGGCCACGAGATTTGTGTCAGGCTCATCTTTGGCAAGGCTCACACTAATCTGAATGAAAGATAAGAAATAGGTTGTAAAAAAAAAAAATTGAGGAAACCCCCCCTCCCCAAATGTGGATAACGATCAGCCAGGTAGCTGTTGACATTTCCAAAGGAAATGGGTGAGCTGGAGCATTCATACAATCCCTGTAAGTGTTCCTTCTGGAGTCTTCTCTCTGAGGCAACCATGGCTAATGTTAGAACCCATTTTAGTAGCTAAAGTAAAAAACAAACAAACAAATAAAGGGCACTTGCTCTGAAGATTCCAATGGCACCATATACCCAGAAAATTCTCTGCAGACTGGGGTTCTGAATCCCTGGATCAAGCCCAGGCTGTTAATTTTAATTGACAGGCCATTTTTCCTCTCTGAGAAAAAGAGGCTAAGGCAGACTCATAAGAAATTAGGAAGCACAAACCTCCACTTCATCCACACTGTTTTCATCAGACAAATTGGGGATCTCCACATGTCCCTTATACTGCACTCCTGACTTAGAGGTACCTGTCAAAAGCAATGCAAAGTCATTAGTCTCCTTTGTAGGAAGTCTGCTCCAAGGTCCTACCAGAGTACTACCCCACCGAGAGCTGAGCTTTCTTTAGTCTGAGGGGATACTACATGTCCTGTGTAATCAACCCCCTGCCACACCAATGTCGTTTTTCACCTAATTACTGCAGACCAACTGTGTTATTACAGTGTGGGACTTGATAACTACAGAGTGGGCACTAATATGAATGTATTCCTAAGCAACTATGTATTAGGAAACAATTACATAAATATTTCATTTTTCTTCTATGTGATTTCATCGATGAGAAACACTAGCTGTACACAGAAAACAACACTCAGCTGAACTGAGCTGCTTAGGAAAACACACAACCTCAAACAGCTACTTTCCAACAAATTCAGCTCACCAGGTAATAAACCCCAGACATAAACAGCTGATGGTGTAACTTTCCTTTCGATTTCAAATGGCCCTCCTTCCAGCACTTCACCTCAGCCATCAAGCTACCAACCTTCTAAGGCCCAATATCACAAGGAAACTTGATGTCTTTTTCAAGGAAAAACATTATAGTATTTATGTATTTTTTGTTTTGTTTTGTTTCGGTATTAGAGATCTAACTCAAAACCTCGCACTTGCCAGGCAGGTGCTTATGCCACCGAGATAAATCCCTGACCAACAGTTATATCATGTACCTGTGTATACTTTCTGTGTCACATCATCAAATAGACATTAAATCAGAAGACAGATATGAAAGCCCCAAATTACAGTCACACCTAGCTTCATTAGAACAGTAATCTAACTGGTCAGATTCACATGGGAGGACTCTTAGAAAATGAGCACGACTAGAAAAATCTTCCTCTTCCTTTCTAGTCATTTACAAGGTGGATGTAACTAGCTCAAGGAAATATTGCCTTATGTATCTCAACTTTTCAGCAAAGACCAAGACTCCAAGACAGAGTATCAAGCCACATTATTGATGGCAACACATGAGACCTAAAGATAGAAAAGGTACTTAGGGTTCCACAGTGACACAGAAATTTCAGCATCTAATAAATACTGCATCATTCCAAAGTCTTCAAAGTAGCCACTGTCTTCTCGCTTCAAGAGTTTCTGATTCCTCAAAACCTGGTCTCTCCAGTTTTTCTCTACATTTCCAACAGATCAATGGAAATGTAGTTAACCTCTTCCCTGACGGCTCTGTCAATACTTCTTACCTGTCCAGTTTAGTTTGATGCTCCATTCGTAAAAGAAGATGAGTTTGCCTTTTCGATTGTTAATGGATGCCTCTCCATCAAGCTTATTTACTTCTGTCACCTCACACTTGCCTTCCTCATTCTGCACCCGCACTGCCAGGAAAAGTGTTTTCAGCTTTTCTGTGGACCAATTTGACGCATCCCTCTCTGTCCTGCAAAACAGAAACAAAGCTATGGGCCAGCAGCAGAATGAAGGCTATGCTGCTCTATGCAAGAAAATGCAAGGCAAAAAGCCTCACAGTTTGAAAAGAACTGAAAAACTCTGGTTTTAGTCCACTATATCCATAAACATGTCACTCTGTTTTAGGAAGTCAAAGTATTTACATTTTGTCAATGAAGTGCTGCATAGAATGAGACAAACTAAATGGAAAGTTATGCTTTCCATTCTCAGCCTGAGACTTGACGCTTTAATATGGCACCCCCATTTGACCAAGAGAAAAACTGCACATACTCCTGAGGTCAGAAGCAGACTAGACCAAAGGACACAATGCTTAGCTAAAAAAGCAAGTAAAGAATAAAATCAGTCAGGTGTGGTAGCACACATCTGTAATCCCAGCACTTGGGAGGCTGAGGCATGAGAATCACTGTAAGTTAGAGGTCAACTGAGGCTATACAGTGAGTTCAAGGCCAGTCTGAACTACATAGCAAAACCCTGTCTCAAAAAACAAAAAGAAACAAAAAGAATAAACCAACAATTCTGACTTCAAATAGCAGTGTCCTGACCTGTCAGATCCAGATTGTGCTACAAACAACAAAAAGGAGGTCAACTATTCCGTGTATCTCAAGAGACAGTGAGATAAGACCAGAATCACGCTGCTTTTCTACATATTAGGTATTAAAAACTTGCAAAAGGAGCGGTAACAGAGTAAAAATATCGTTAACAGTATGAACAAAGTTCGTAAGAGTTCATAGATACGTAAACATTACTTTTGGAAGGCTTCAAGGACAGTCTTCTAAGAACAACCACAATTGCCCGGCAACGCGAGTTACACCACTGCTAACTTAATAGTTCCGGGTGAGAGGCTGCAGCGTCCTCAGCATCCCCGAGCTAGGAGCACCTGCAGAACACGTTCCAAACCTCCCGCCGCACTATGACTGACTTTTAACTCCTCCGTTAAGCTGCAAAATAGGAATTACAGCGCCCTGGCCGGAAGATATCCACTGCAATTTTCCAATACAAACCAACAGAGATTCGGTCTGACTCCTCGGCCACGTGTAGGGAGCGTCTCCCATTCAGGATGGATGCAGCACCTAGGGCGTTATGATCTCATTTTTCTGCAATTTTTCCTTCAGGATGCAGCTGTCCTCGTAGACCCTCTCTCCCCAAACACTGAAACGGTGGCGTGTGTGTGTGTGTGTGTGTGTGTGTGAAGTCTGCGACTACGGATCTCGGTCTTAGGAAGAACCCACCCCTTAATTTCACACCAGACTGCCTGGGCCTCAGCTCTATCCCGATGCAAGTTTCGGAAGGCACAAAACCCCAGGCTGGTCGCGGAGCTCCTGCGGCCTGCCTTGCTAGACCTCACCAGTGCCAGTTGTTGACGTTGGTGGCGTCTGCCCGCTCCTCCACGATCCAGCGTGGGTCGCCCTCACCCCACTTGGCCATCAGATTTTTGATCTCGCCGCCACCAGCCCCCAAGCAGCCACAGTCACAGCCTCAGAACCGCTTGATCCCAGCCGCCCGGCAGCGTCTAGAAACTACTAGAAGCGGCTGCAGCACCTCCTAGCTTGCTTTTCCCTCCACCCCCACCCCTCCCCGCTTGAACTTCCGGCTCCTCCCCACTCCCGCCGGCTACTTCCGTTCCAACTTGCCGGATCGTAGGTTCGGACTGTTCTAAAGTTCCTTCAAATTCCCTCAAGTTATCCTCAGATAGGCTTGAAATTCAGCCCCTCGCACAAGCATTTCTCATCCTGGAAACACAAGGGATACGGCTGTGTTCTTGGGCCCCGAATCGGCTTGCTGAGCTTTCTGGGAGTTGTAGTTTTGTTTAGTGACCCTTTGGGTAACCGCGGAAGGACGCGCAGAATATAAAGGAAATGACCCATATGGTGTGTTGGGGTCTCTGGGAGTGGTAGTTCAAAAGCCCCGATACTCATCGGGGTAGCGCCTAATACCAGAGGCCAAAGAACTGCAACTCCCAGCATGCTCTGCATCGTCGAGCTTTCTTCAGCTCTGCCCCCCTCGACTGTCCTTTTCCGCCCCCCAGTCCAAGCCGTACAGCCTGACTAGGAAGGCTGGTCTGGTGGCCGAGGCTGTTGCTGTCCTGAGAGGCAGGGCTCGGTGTGGAAGAGGTGAGGGTGTCCCACCCACTTGGGCCATGTCTCTGGTTGAGTCTGTCATCTCTATACCCTAATTTTTTTCTCCCTCAGGGGCATTCCTACATCCCGTCCCCTGACCTGACTTCTACCAGTCACGGCCACCCTCGGGGGAACCTTAGTAAGTTCTTCGTCTGCCAGGGATCGGCTGGGGTCTGGCGACTGCGAAAGATCGACGGCTTCCTGGACGTTCGCGTGTAGAGTCATCCTCTTTTAACCCACGCTTTCTAGTCTCAGTGTACAAACCTTTCCTTGAAACCAGGTCTGACTGCTCATAGCTGGTTCCTAGAGTGTTCTGATTCAGGGACTATCTTGGCTGTGTTGTGCTATGTTTTGTTTTGTTTTGCTTTGGTGATCCTTCTATTTTCCTACGTCACGTTCTGTTCTCTCGAATCTGTTACCCTCCTGTGGGTTCGCAGTGTATGGGTGACAATAAGACCAAGTCTGAAGAATTACAAATCATGTTGAAGTACCTTTTTGGGTCACTTTAAAAATTGTACCTAATTGCTTTGTAACTTTTAGAGCTATTACATCAGGTAAATCTAGCTTCTCTTTGGTACCATGAGTGCAAATTGATGTCAGCCGTCGTATGGTTAAAGTTAAAAAAAAAGATTCCAAGATTTTCTGATGGAGCATAGAGTTTGTTAGATACGGTCTATGTTAATCTATAGATAATACTATAGCGAAGACCTGCCCTGGTTTCCCCAAAAGTGAAAAATAAGTAGTTAGAAGGACCGTGCAAGACAATGGAAATGGTCTAGGAGCCAGAAACCTGGCTTGAAAGTATGGAATAGAAGTGATTAACAAAGTTGCTTTGATACTTAATTCTTTTGTGCATTTTCCTCATCAGTGAAACAGGATATGAATCTGCCAGACTTACCTGATAAGATTTTTCTGGGGATCAAGTGAATGACAACATCTCTATAAAACTGAGCATGTGCCAGAGACATTTATATGTTCTGAATATGCCTTTGACATTGTGGCCACTTGAGAATTTTGTATTAAATGACACTTTTAAATATTTAGGGTTGCTTTACAATATATAGATATATTTAATTTTTGATTTTTTCAGACCGCTCCTTGCTATGTAGTTCAGGCTGGCCTTGAACTCAGTATGTAGCCCAGTCACTCATTGCAGTCCTCCTGTTTTAGTTTCCTCAGTGCTGGCATTACAGATGTGTGCCATCATGCCTGGCTAGGGTTGCTTTAAAATGCTTTTTTTCCCCCTAGCTTTTTCTAAGGTACTTTAATTAATAAAAATTAACAAACATTAATTTTCTATCAGGTGCCAAACACTTACTGTTTTAATCCTCATAGCAATCCTGTAAGGTAGATTGTCTGATATGCCAGTTCTATAGATGAGGAAACCAAGACAAAAATGTCAGTAAGACAACTGATGCTAAAAGGAACTATCATTTATTAATGGTCTACTACACTCATTACTTTATTAGGGTTTTCTGAGTCTGCTGATCTTTCATTCCAACCTTCTAAAGTAGGATATCATTTTCTCCAAAGGTTAAAATAATTTATCCAGTTTGCTCAGAATCAGAAAAATCAGGATTTGAACTCAAGGCTGCTTGACTACAATATCTATCTATGCCTGAGGTACCACAAAGGATAATATCGTTGCATCTGCTAACTTTAAGTTGAATATTGACTCCTTAGAATTAAGCCCAGAAAAAGATTTCTGATCTACTTCTGGGTTCAGTAAGAAAAAATTAATGATGTTTTCTGTTGGAAGGGACCAAGTAGCAGAAAGTTCTTGCCACCCTTAAGTTCCCTTAGTTGAAAACAGGAAGTGAGTACAATATGGGAGAAGCCGTGAAAGGGTTCAACGGGATTCCTGTGAGGAGTGTTTCTGAAGTTTTGCTGAGAAAGATACTACTGAAAAAGCAAATTGATCCTTTAGGATCTGGCAGTATGTACCTTTTGAAGTTATTTTGGTGCTGTGAAAGTTTTTGTGCCTGGTTATTGCATTAAGCCATAGCTTTCACTTTTAATCCAGCTGGGACTGATAGTTTAGTTTGTAATTCTAGGGTAAAACTTAGATCTTGAGGGTGAAATCTACTTTTAGAGTAGATGTGAGGGACTTGTGGTCTTTTGACTGATTATATTGTTGGCTATGCTCATTTTCCAGATTTTGGCCAAGTTTTTAAATAAAGTAATCATGATTTGGAGATATAGGCAAGATAATTCTGCTTCTTTTAATTGCTTTGCTTTCATTCCTTCAGGCATTTAGGAGGTATATATGAGAGTGAAGTATTTGTTAATTTTATTCACTTAGTATTCCCAAAATATCACATAGTGCTTTAGAGATGGCAAATAGTAGGTACAAGTTGAAACATAAGTGCAGTTATTCTGTTTTATGTGTGCTTTGTTAGATCTGTGTGTCTTCAGCAAACTTTGTGATGAATTCTTAAATTTGCCTGCCTGGTTCTGTTACATTTATAATAGTATTTACACTAAGTTCACCAGTTCTGTTAAGAGAACAATGTCAAAATTTTGATATCTCTCACACCACCTGGTGGGGAGTGCCTTGAGTAAAGTAAATATTCTAGGAATGTAAGACTGTTTTTGGCCAGCTAGAGGATAAAAAGTATGATCTGGTTAGTTGGACACCAAAGATCTGATTTTATATAGCAGGTTTGGTATTTATTTTACTGGATTCTTCCACATTTCTGATTTCTCAGGGTGGTTAGGAGAAATGGAGTCTAACGCTTTTGAATCTTTATTGGGAGGGAGCCAAGAAGGGACATGTATCTGTCTTCCTTTCACTCCAGATGAATCGGACCAAGGGCGATGAGGAAGAGTACTGGAACAGCTCCAAGTTCAAGGCTTTTACCTTTGATGATGAAGATGATGAGCTCTCACAGGTAGGGTTTCCACAGACAGTTGCTAAAAGTCACATTCTCCTTCATGATAACTCTCTAAAACCTTTTTCCCTTCCCTTGTGTCCTGAAGAACCTGGCTTTTGACCATGTCTTCATTAGACTTGAAAATTTTTGGGGACTGCAGTCAATTAAGCCGACTGGGCGCCTTTGCTGGTGGGTGCCCAGTGTGCAGTGGCTGCAGACAGCAACCTCCTCGGCAGTGTACACAGCCTGTTGCTTGTATGGGCTGTCCCAAGGGACCTTGGAGACACTGCTTCTGGTGGATGTTCATGTATCTCACCACCTGCTACCCTCCATCCATGTGGGGTGCCTTTGGGAAGCCCCAGGGCACAGTGGCAAGGGTTCACATTGGACAGGTCATCATGTCTATCCACACCAAGCTGCAGAACAAGGAGCATGTGACTGAGGCCCTGCGCAGGGCCAAGTTCAAGTTTCCTGGGCGCCAGAAGATCCACATCTCCAAGAAGTGGGGCTTCACAAAGTTCAGTGCCCATGAATTTGAAGACATGGTGGCTGAGAAGCACCTCATTCCTGATGGCTGCAGGGTGAAATACATCTTGAGTCTCGGTCCCCTGGACAAGTGGCAGGTCTTGCACTCCTGAAGGTTTCCACTGCCCCGCACTCCCCATAGCAAGCTCATCAATAAATCATCTCTGCTCTAAAAAAAAATGTTTGGGGTTAGATCTTCAGAAAAATCTTTGTGTTAGTGAGCTTCCCATAGCTATGATGAAGTATTCAGATAATCAGCTTTTAAGAGGAAAATGTATTATGACTCACAGTTTGGGAGGTGCCAGATCATGACCTGGTGATTCCATGGCTTTGGTTTGGTCTGTGGGGAGGGAGCACGCCATGGTCCAAGCACGTGGTGGAGCAAGGGTTCCTCATCTCATGGCTGGGAAGCAAACAGAAGACGTGGGGTCCCATAGTTCCTTTCAGGCATGCCCTCAATAACCTTAGGGCCTCCCACTGTGTCCTACTACTCAAAAGTTCAACTGTGCTAATGAGGAGACCAGTCATTTAATGCATAAGCCTTTGGGAGACATTTAGGATTCAAACTATAAAAACTTTCATGTAGAAAAGCATTCAGACTCCGTGGAGAAAGATTGTAAAAACTAATTGTCTACCCTTACTTAACTTTCTTAACATGATTCATTCCTTTCAGTTTTTTAAAGAACTCCACGTTTTTTATTTTGTCATATAATTTATTGTTGTTGTTGTTATTAGTGAAATTGTATCTCACTGTGTTGCCCATGTTGATCTTGTGCTTCTGAGTTCAATCAATCCTCCTGCCTCAGCCTCACAGGTAGCTGGCACTATAGGCATTCATCACGGTGCCCACCTAATTTATTTTTGAAAGACAACCTAGATTAAAGAGTCATCCTTGGTTATATCTATTTTATAAATGGGAAAACTGACTTATTTTTGGAGAGTGAATAAATTCAGTCAAGTTTTCACATCAAGTCATTTCTAGGAGTATAATTAAAACTCAAAAGTAGCTTTGATTCCTTCTCATTCCTTTGCCAATGTCCTGTGGTGTTGGCTAAAATGTAAATTGTTTTCTTGAAAATATGTGGTAGTCTTGGTTTTCAGTTACAAAGGATGAAACTTTGGCCAACTTGAAGTCCAGTTGCTCACCTTTTTGATTATCAGAAGAGATGTGGGAATGTTGGTTGCTGGAGTACCCTGCCTATGTCCCTCTACAGTTAAAGGAATCCAAGCGGGCAGTGAACAGCCTCCGAGACATTGTGGATGATGATGATGAGGATGAATTGGAGCGAGTCAGCTGGAGTGGAGAACCTGTGGGAAGTAAGTAGAAAAGGCTATGTGAGGGGATCGAAATTCAAGGTTCTTGTCACTACTGAAGGCTCTCCTTGTCTCTTCAGTGGTAAATCGTTAAAGGGTATGAGGTTAGACTAGAAGATACTTGGAAAAATATAGCAGTAAGTTTCATATGACTACCCATGTCTGTTATCCTAGGGCCAATAATTGGCTATTTAAGACGCATTGGGGTGCTTGTTAAAATTACAGATTCCAACCCAGAGAGTAATTCAGTACATTTTTTTTGTTGTTGTTATTGGGTATTGAACCCAGTGCCTTGTATATGCTAAGCTTTGCTCTATGAGCTTTTTTTTTTCCTTTCCTTTCTTTGTGGGTTTTTTTTGAGACAGGGTTTCACTGTGTAGTTCAGACTGACCTTGAACTCACTACGTAGTTTAGGCTGGCCTCAAACACACAGTGATCCTCCTTCAATGCCCAAGTGCTGGGATTATAGGCATGCCCCACCACACCTGCCTTGGAACTGTTGGTTTAAATACTCATAACTGGTTGGCAGAACTAACTTCCTTAGTCACCATCCTTACTACTTAGCTGTCACAGTATCTAGTGCTATTTAACACCTTTGCAGAGTCCCATCTGATTTTTTTTTTAATTTGAAAGAGAGTAAAACCTAACAAAATAAAACAGAAAAAAGCCAACCAAAACAGTGAAAGTAGTACAGAACTTCAAAACAGGATGATAGGAAATCAACAATGGCTATCATAACATATCTTGTTATTGTCACAGTAGTTGTCCATACCATCAGACATAGCAAAATCAAATAAAACCAAACAGAGTAAAATCAATCAAAACAGAACATTGAGTAAAACAATGAATCAGAACAAAACAAAACAGAACAATATTGGATTTCAAAAGTAAGACAGAAGGAAATCCCCCATGTTTGCTCTATTGCATACTGTTATCCTCCTAATAGATGCTCAGACTACTGTCCTTAGGCCTGCAAAGTCAGTCAAACAGTAAAAGCATTTAGTTGTTTTTGTACCTCAGTTGCTATCAACTCAGCCTGTCTGTGAACCTGCCAATTGCTTATGAGGGGGCCTTCTTGATTTTCAGCCCACATACTAGTTCGCTCATGGGAAGAGCAAGCTGGCTTCTCTCTTCCTGGGACCCACATGGTTTGTGTGGCTTATGGGAAGGGTGAATTGGTTTCTCTTTGTAGTCCTCCCAAACCCAGCATGGCTTCTGTTGGCTCACAGAAAGGGCAAACTAACTGCCGTCTTCCTGGACCCCACATGATTTACATGGTTTACAGGAAGGGTGAACTGGCTTCTCTCTTCCTAGGCCCCACATGGTTTGTGTCAGTCCATCTAATTTTTTTTTTTTTTTGTACCGGGGATCGAACTCATGACCTCACGGTTACCAGGTCAGCTTGAGCTGCTGAGCTAAATCCCTGGCCAGTCCATCTAATTTTTAAGAAATATTTTTAATTAAAAACTTCCTTAAAATAGGATACAGTGAAACATAGTTTGTAAATTAGAAAGGTTTCCACGTATACCTTGAAAAAGTACTCCATTGAAGTTTCCCTTTCACACTGATGAATCTTCACAGTTCTCAGTCCCTGCTCCCCAAAAGACAATCACTGTTGCTTGCTTATTTTGTAAACATAAAGATTCTTTTTGCATTGGAAATGCTTATAGGAATATTTATTTTTACATCCTTGTATATATGAGCAGAAGCATACTTTATTTACTTACTTTTTTTTTTTTTTTTTTGGTACTGGGAATCAAACTCAGGACCTTGCTCTTGCCAGGCAGGTACTGTGCCAGTATTGCTGGCCCAGAAGCATACTTTATACCTTGCTTTTTTATATATGATAATGTAATTTGGAGATCTTTCAAAATCAGTATTAAAGAACTTTCTCATTCTCCTTTAACTACTTGTATAGAAATACATTGTATGGATTACTGTACTTTATCAAACAGACCGCTGTTGATGAACTTGAGATTTTTCCAACCATTTTATTTTAGTGATCTTATCAATGATCTTGTGTTCTGACCATATATGTGTACATTAAAAGTCACTTCTTAGAGTTTAATTACCATCATAGGATATTTGCATCGATATTGGATAGATACTGCCACATTTCCCACCGTTGAAGTTGTATGAATTTGTGCTCACACCAGTAGCATGGGAGGGTTCCTGTTTCTATTACCTTTCTACGATAGGGTACTTTATATGCCCTCCTCAGTCATACTTCTAGTTTGTAATGCCATTACTAAGCATGAAGTACAGCATTTTTTCAATATATTAAAAAAATTTTTTAAAAATTTTCTGTGATCCATTTAGTCACATTCTTTGCCTATTTTTCTGGTGATTAGTATTTTTGTTTTGATTTATTGTTTTTTGCAGTTCTGGGTGTAAGAATTGGACCCTAAGGGCTGGGGATTTAGCTCAGTGGCATAAGTGGCGTAACTTGCCTGCCTGGGAAGTTCGAGGTCGTGAGTTCGATCCCCAGTACCGCAAAAAAAAAAAAAAAAAAAAGAATTGGACCCTGGGCCTTAGACCTGCTAGGCGAGTACTCTCCTATGGGGCTACTGAAGTCTGTATCCTCAGCCCTTTAAAAATTTTTTAGTTTGAGTTAGGATCTCACTAAGTTGGCCAGGGTGGCCTCAAACTTTCCATCCTCCTGCCTCAACCTCCTGAGTAGGTAGGAATACAGACATGAGCCATTATGGCCAACTGATTAGTTTATCTATGTCTCTTTTCCCTTGGCCCATCGTGGCCCAGGGACCAGGCCCTCTGATGAAAGCCTGTAGAGTTTGTTGGATGTTGAATGTAAGGATTAATTTGGGTAACACTTAATGATTTAGTTCTAACTATCTTGCAGGTATCTCATGGTCAATCAAAGAGACTGCTGGTCATAGTGGGTCAACCCATGAAGGACGCGAACAGCTAAAGAGCCAGAGCCGAAACAGTTTCTCCTCCTATGCACAACTACCCAAACCTTCTTCCACCTACTCCCTGAGCAGCTTTTTTAGAGGTAGAAAGTGAAGATTAAAGGGTTTGCTTTGTTTTGTTTTGCTTGCCAGGCAGGCACTGTGCCACTCAGCCTGATTGAAGGGATAGAAAAGTCTTTTTCTTTTTTCAGAAAAATTCTCAGGGTATAATACTCATTTACTCTAGGAGAAAAAGATTAGACTAATGAAGGATATTAACTTATCATTAGAGCTGGCAGCTGAGTTGTAGAAGTTGGAAAAATGAAATTTACAAGGATTGGACTGGATTATAGAACATGATGAATAAAATTAGCATTAGCCCAATGACAGACACTGAAGAAATTTGACTAGAATTCCTTCTTGCCTATTATGCAATGCTGTTGAGAATCCTTGTGCTTTGCAGGTAGGAATGTAAAATAGTGCAGCCACTATAGAAAATAGTATAGTAGCTCCTCAAAAAAAAATATTAAACATAAAATTACAATGTGATTCAGCAGTTTCACTTCTAAGTATACTAAGAAGAATTGAAGGCAAGGACTTGAGCAGATATTTGTAAACTGGCATTCGTAGCAGCATTATTCACAATAACTGGAAGCAGTCCATATGTTAATTGAGGGATGCGCAGATAGCTAGTATGTGAAATATATGTACAGTAGACTATTATTCAGCCTTACAAAGTCTTGAAATTCTCATCACATGCTACAAAATGGATAAAACTTGAGATTATGCTGAATGGGAAAGACAAATATGTGTCTATATTTACATGAGATACCTAGCTTAGGCAGATTCATAGAAACTGAAAGTAGAAGGGTGGTGGTTACCAAGGCCTGGGGGTGAGAGGGATAGAGAGTTGTTTCTTGATGTGTTTGGTTTTTGGTCCCAGGAGTCAAATTCAGGACCTTGTGCTTACCAGGCAGGCGCTTGTGCTATTTAGCTGTATCCGCAGCAGGGTTATTTCTTAAGGATGCAGAGTCTCACTTTGAGATGATGAAAAAGTTTTAGGTTTAGATAGTGGTAATGGCTGTACAATAGTGTGAATGTACTTAATGCTACTGAATTATACTCTTCAAAATGGTTAAAATGGCCAATCATGGTGGCGTATGCCCATAATCTCAGCTGCTTGGGAACCTGAGGCAGGAGAATCCAAGTTTGAGGCCAGCCTGGGCAACTAAGCGACACTCTGTCTCAAAAATAAAAAGAGTTGGGGATGTAGTTCAGTGGTAGAGCACCTCTGTGTTCAGTCTTTAGTACTACCAAAAAAGAAAAGAAAAATTAAAGTGGTAAATTTTATTATATATATTTTACCATAGTTGATTAACCCTTTTGAGGCAAGGTCTCGCCGTGTAGTTCAAGCTGGCATTAAACTCACTATGTAGCCCAGGCCGGCTTTGAACTTGCAGCAATCCTACTGCCTCAGCTTCCTGACTGCTAGGATCACAGGTGTGCACCACCATGCTTGCCCCCCCCATATCACCTCAGATTTCTGAAGTCAGGTAAAACCTTTTCTAAACCTTAAATTCATTCCTAAATTGCATAATAAAATTCGACATACTGTATCCTTAACTAAGTCTGGACAACTCTGACTTGAGCTCTGTTGACCTCTTCTCTTTTGTGTTCTTTTTTCTTAGGTAGAACCAGACCTGGAAGTTTCCAGTCCCTTTCTGATGGTGAGCACCGGGCTCTTCCTGTTGATTGCTGAGGGAGATGTTGCTGAGCTGGAGTACAGTCTGGGGAATGAGAATAGGAAGTAATTAAAATAGATGAACTTTATTCTGAATCTGTCATCATTAATAGAGAAATTTTCTGATGATAAGTAAGGAAGTAAAAATCATTCAGGCTACAAAAGCAGGAGGTAGCTTCTTTTAGGAAAGAATTGAGATCTAGCCAGGTGTGGTGGCACACTTGTGTAATTCCAGCACTATATGAGGTTGAGGCAAGAGGATCACTCTGAGTTCGAGGCCATCCTGAACTGCACAGTGAAACCTTGTCTCAAAAAGACCAAAAAACAAACAAGAAAAGCTTGAGCTCTACTTTTGGCCATAGAATGTCTTGGGGAGGCTATAAGTATAAAAATGTGCGTGAGGAGGACGCAGTAAAAGAAATAAATGGCATGAAACAGGACTCATGGTGCCTTTCTGAATCAGCTCTCTGTACTTTTTCAGCTTTGTCGGACCCGCCTGCCAAAAGCTATGCTCCAGAACTGGGGAGGCCCAAGGGGGAGTATAGAGTAAGTTACATCTTACTATTGATGTGCTACTCTAAAGATACCTTGGCGTATGTTTGAAACTCTTTTACACTTACTATAGTCATTTTGTTGCTTAATGACATCAAGGTACATTCTCAAAATGTAGCATTAGGGAGTTTGATCACATGTGAACATCATTGAGTATACTTTCCCAAACCCAAATGATACAGCTTTTTATGTGGCTACGATATATGGTGTAACCTGTTGCTATAAACCTGCATTACTGAATAGTGTGGGTAGTTGTAACATGATAGTGTTTGTTTGGGTTTTTTTTTTTTTTTTTAGTATTTTTGTATCTAAACATAGCAAAGGTACAGTAAGAACACAAGGCAATAGGAATACAGCTCCATTGTGATCTTATGGAATCACTGTTGTATGTGTGGTCCATCATTCACAAAAATGCCACCAGGTAGCATGTGACTGTAAGATAGTCCTCTTTTAATAACCCACCCATTTACTGACTGGACTCACAACTGAGGTATGCTGTTCAGCCCTACCACCTGCCACTTGGACTTACAAGCCACAGACTTACAAAGCTGGGATGTGAGCACCAGTGAAGCTTTATGGTGGCTTCTACAGTAAAATACTGTGAGTTTTGCTGATTCTACTGTACAGCACAGTACCATAGTTATATATTCTGTTATATATTATAGTACTGCATGTAAGACTTACACAAATAAAAGCAAAGTCATCAAGTTGAAGTTTCTTTTGACCATTTCTTTGTTTGAAAGCTGTCATGTGCATACTATATACAATTCCTCATTTAACAACCTAGTCACAGGACCAGAACTTGGTTGTTAAGTTAGAAATGTCTATATTTTAAATGTGCAGGCACCCTCCCCTGCAACCCCTGGCACACACTATGGTACTGGTGATTGAATCCAGGGCCTCACTCTTGCTAGACAGCATGTGCTTTACCACTGAGCTAAATTCCCTTTTTATTTTGAGACATGGTCTCATTAAGTTGCCTAAGCTAGGCTGGAACTTGTGGTCCTCCTTTGTCTTAACCTTCCAAGTAACTAAAATAACAGACACGTGCCATTACACCTGGCTTAACACCTTTTTGAGATAAGAAAACTAGATTTTGTCAGTATTATTGCTTACTTGAGATCTCATAGCTAGGGAAGTGTGGCATGTGGACTCAAAAATCTATGTTTTCTGACTCAATCCTAGCATATTTTTCTTACCTATTTTAAGTTTTGAAGGTTGTACTTTGAAATTCAGAGTGAGCCTCACAGCAGTCTGGATGCTTGGCTGAAATTCAGTGACTTTTATAATAGTTAGATGCTTGGTGGAATGTTTGTTTCCATGAAGCATATAAAAAAGGCAAATTAATTCATAGGGAAGAAACCATATTTTAAGATCAAACAAGGAACATGTTTCAAATGTTATTCTCTGTCCTTCTCTTGACCAAAAGTATTAATCATTAGGATTCAAAATGTGACTAATTGCATCTAAGGGTTGAAATTCTAAACCAGTAGGCATAGGATTACTGTTTTAGTCAGTTGGGTCATCCTTCTTAATCCATCTCTTCCTCTTTGTATTGCCTCTGCCGTAGTTCCTTAAGAAACTCAAGACTATCTCAGTTCATTTTTCTCATCAGTTGCCTCAACAAAATATTTCTCCTTTAGGAGACTGAGCTTGAGGTGATCTGACCCTTTAACTTCCTGGGATTCATGTGTTGCTAATATTTTAGGACTACAGCAATGACTGGAGCCCCAGTGATACTGTGCGACGCCTTCGAAAAGGCAAGGTAAGCCCACTGGAGAGAGAATTCTTGTGGGATTCATTGGTAAGCTGCATTTGTTAAATTGGAACTACTAAATGAAATATTTTTTGGGGAAGAAAATAAACAACACTAAGGTTGAAAGTTATTTGCAAATTTTTTACTTTCCAGACTTTAGGTGCTTTGACAGTAGGGGGAAATAGTGGGTGAGAAGGAAAAGTATATTTAATTAAAAATGAGAATAATCTTTTAAGTTTGGGTCTGTGGTTTATTGTGAGTTAATTTTTATCTATCTTATGAGACAAGGTTGAGGTTCATTGTCTTTTCTTCATTTAGATCCAAGTTTTTTTGCAGCAGTGTTTGTGGAAAAGACTGTCCTCATTGAATCATGGTAGTACCATTTTTTTTCTTGGTCTTTTTGAGACAGGATTTCACTATGCAGTTCAAGCTGTCCTTTAACTCACTTTGTTAGCCCAGGCAGGCTATGAACACATGGCAATTGCCTGGCTGTGGTACCTTTCTTGCAAATCAGTTGATCAGATATGTCTTTATCTCTTTCTGGACTCTCTATTCTAGTTTGTTTATCCTTATGCCAGTGCCACTTGATTTTTTTTTTTTTTTATTGGTACCACGATGGAACTGACGACTGTGCGCTTGCAAGGCAGGTGCTTATGCTGCTGAGCTAAATCCCCAGCCCAACCACTTGATTTCTATAGCTTTATAGTATGTGTTGAAGTCAGATAACTTCAACTCTTTTGAAACTTTCAACTTTTTACTTTGTTCACTTGCAAAATTGTTTTGGCTGTTCTGGATTTTTTTTTTTTAATGATGCTGGAAATCGAACCCATGGCCTTATGTACACTAGGCAAGCACTCTACCCCTGAACTACATCCCCAGCCCTGAAATTTTATTGAATCTGTGAATTAATTTTGGGAGAATTACCATCATAAATAATTCATGGGTCAAAATAGACCATAGATCTAAGTGTAAGTGCTAAATATATAAAACTTCTAGAAGAAAATACAAGTGAAAATCTTTGTGCTCTTGTGTTAGGCAAAAATGTATTCCCTAGGACACAAAAAGCATTAACAATAAAAGAAAAAAGTATGGTAAAATGAACTTCATCAAAGTTAAAAACTTTTGTTTTTTGAAAACATTGTTAAAAACAAGAAAAAAACTTACCTTTCGGGCATGGTGGCACATGTTTGTAATCCAGCACTCAGGAGGCTGGGGCAGGAGGATCACCACGAATTCAGGCCAGCCTGCACTACATAGAAGACCCTGTCTCAGAAAAACAAAAAAAGAAGAAAAAAGAAAAAAAAAACAAGGCTGGAAGGAAATATGTGTAAAATTCATACAAGGGACTTGTACTCGGGGGAAAAAAAAGTCTTGTAAGTTAGTCATAAAAAGATAACTCAATACAAAATTGGCATACAATATCACAGCATCACAGAAGGCATACAAATGGTCAGTGGCACTTGAATATAGGATCAACACTATAGTTAACCAAAAAATGTAAATTAAAACCATGAGATAATCAGTAAACTGCCACTAGAATGGCTGAATTTCAAAAAGATTTATCAGATCAAGTGTTGGGAAGATGTGGAAGAACTAGACAACTAGTCTTACACATAGCTGATGGGAATGTAAAGTGACAGGATTAGAATAATCTGTTCTTATTAATTGAATGAAGTAGACACTTTATGTACAAGCCACTAGTTTCACTTCTAGGCACTTAGAGTCCAAATATATTAAAACATATGGCCGTATAGTGACTTGTACGCAGATGTTCACAGCAGCTTTTTTTTCACAAAGGCTCCCAAATGGAAACCACTCAAATGTCCATCAGCAGGTAAATGGATAAACAAACCAGCATATCCATATAATGGAAAACAAGTTGGCAGTAAATAGGAATAAACTAGAAATGCCACAACATAAAAGTTTCATGTCAGACTGAAAGAAAGAAGCCAATTAGAGAACGTTAAATATTATATGATTTCGTTTTTATGAAGTTCTAATCAAAACTCTAGTGGCTGAGAGCAGATGAGCAGTTGCCAGAGGATGGGGATAGAGGGGAGGTCATTAATGTCAAAATGGACAAAGGATCTCTTGGGGATGATGAAAATGTTCTATATCTGTGTTGTGATAGTGGTTACATTGGATATATAGACTTTCAAACTACACAGTTAAACAGGGCAGAATTTATTTTACGTAAATTGCATCTTATTTTAAAAAAATGAGTGATCTTTGTTGACTTTTTCCAAGACTTTAGAACCTTATCAGCATCTTGTTAGGGCAGTGATGGTGAACCAATGGCATGTGTACCACAGCTGGCTATTTGTTACTACTGAAAGGTTTAAAAGATTTGCCATCCAGGCCAGGGATTTAGCTCAGTGGCTTAAGCACCTGCCTGGCAAGCGAGAGGTCGTGAGTTTGATCCCCAGTACAAAAAAAAAAAGAAAAAAGATTTGCCATCACTATTACAGGGCATCAGACTGAATTGGAGAGTATGTGGTGGGCATGCACTGTCTCAGAATCCTGGGGAACGTAGTGTAAATATAAAGAAGCTCTCTTGGGGGACATTTTCTTTCTCTGTTGCTCATCTCTTACTATCCATTGACTTAGGAGTGTGGGAAACTGTCTTTTGTCTTCTTCCTTATACACTAATTGTGTTCATACTCTGCCAGGTCTGCTCACTAGAAAGATTCCGCTCCTTACAGGACAAGCTACAACTTCTAGAAGAGGCAGAAAGCATGCATGATGGAAACGTTATTACTGCAGTGAGTTGTGGGGTTTTGTTGTTCTTATTGTTGTTTTGTTGTTACTACTTACTGCTTTTTGGTTTTGAGACAGGCTCTCATTATGTAGCCCAGGCTGGTCTTCAACTTATGATCCTTTTGCCTCAGCTTCCCAGATGCTGGGACCATCAGCCCCTCACTGTTGTCATTTCTTTAATTGTTGTTGAAAACAACAGGTAGTTATTGAAACATAAGTTTATGAAAATCTAATCAAATAGACATTACTATCTTGGGTAAATGTCAACTAACGATCCTGGCTTCCCTTGTGAACTGAGGATTCTCCAGCAGTTTGTGGTCTGATGCGTGCATTGTAGGTGGGCGTTTTCATAGTAATTAAAGAGTAGAAGGTTGGCTTAATCTGTGTTATGCAAAGTAATCTGTGGGAGAACAGATGTGAGAGTAGTCTCCCAGGAGGCAGTGTATCTCAGCCTGTGTGGGCATAGGTATGTGTGTGGATATCACCTTTCCTTGTAGCCCATAGAGAGATCTGTGGTCTGTACCTGAAAAGATTCTTAACAAATTGTTGCCTCTTTTCTAGACATCCAGCGGCCAGGGCAGAGCATCGTATTGAAAAGTTGCACATTCTGTGTTGCATGTTCTTTGTTCTATTTTCCTCTAGGTTCTGATCTTCCTGAAGAGGACTTTGAGCAAAGGTGAGGATGATTTGAAGGAAATCTCCACTCAGCAAGGTATCTGCCACATTTGAGGGGAGAATGGCATGTGGGTTTCATACCAGAATTCACCAATGTCAATCTGTTTCAGAGACAGCTGAGGTGGCCTGGGATTTGAGAGCACACATTGTATGGCTGAGGGCATCTTCAGAGTGATGACTGCAGCAGTCCAAAGCCCTCTCTATTTGTTAGACAGATGACTAGTTTGCTTGAGGAAGTAAGAATCTAATGCTAAATGCCTACTTTTGGGTCGATAAGAGCTGAAAAGCTGTCTTAGAGGCAATAATTTACCCTGGACAATAGAGGCTATTGATGGTGAATTGGAGCATAGGGGTAAACCATTCTTAGCTTTTGCTAAGCTTTGAGGAGATGATGTTTGGAACATGTGAATAGGGAGGCCAATTTCATACTTAAGTAAAAGTGTGCTCTTTTCTCCACCTCATTTCTTCTTTCTGCCTGCCAGAGATCCTTTTCCGAGAGCTGGAGGTACGACAGGTTGCCCTCAGACATCTCATTCACTTCCTTAAAGAAATAGGGGATCAGAAGTTCCTTATAGACCTCTTCAGGTAAGACCTGATCCTCCTGTCTTTCAAGTTTATTAAGTACTTTTTCAAAGCTTTCTGAGAGATACAAAGAGCTAGAAAACACTGTCCTTTTCCTAGAAACATTTAGAAGCAAGGTATTAAATAGGAGGTAACTAACAGTACATTGTAGTCTGTGATAAGGTGATAGTATAGCAGGATGGTAAAAAGCCAGACTCTAGAGTCCACACTCGGGTTGAATACTGACTCTACCACTAGTGTGTATAGTGGCCTTGAACTGCAAGCATCACTTTTCACCTCTGTAAAATGGAGATGATGAGCCCTACCCCAGAGTCATTAGGAAACTGAAAGAGTTAATGTGTGAGGCTGGGGATTTAGCTCAGCAGCACAAGCGCCTGCCTGGTAAGAACAAGGTCATGAGTTCGATCCCCAGTACAAAAAAAAAAAGTCAGTACTTAGCATAAAGTCAACTCTGTAGTATTAATATTAAGTATTTTTTAGGTAGAAGACCTAGATTAAAGATGTTTTTATTGTTTGATCTTAAGTAATCCCAAGGAGAATTACAGTAGAAGAGAAGAAAAAATACAATTTTCAGCCAGGATACCTGAAGAAGGTGTCATGAAAGTGATTAGGATTTGAATTGGACTTACTAGGCTGGGTAGATTCTGCTGGTGGAGAGGTAGGTATATCCTCTGGAGGTTAAGGACTGTGGGGGATGGTCTTCTGTCACGTTTTCCTTCTCCATGTTATTCCAATCAGCTGGGACTATTTCCTGTCCTCGAGTTAAAATGTATGTACGTTTTATCCTTTCTTCAATGTCAGGGAAGGGATTGGAACTTGTTTAAGTTCTCTGGCTCAGGGTAACTTTAGTTACCTAGTGACTCCAGAACATGACCAGCTGCTCTAAAGACTAAGAGGGAAAGCAGGTTATTGATTAGGGTTAAGATTATGGATTGATATCCAGGAATTTGCAAAAATAGACCTGCTCATGGTTATAGGCTATTCTCTACCTCTCTAATTCTCTCTCTTTCCTTCCCAAATCAGTAAGGACTTATGAAGCATCATCTCTGTGCAAAGGCAGTGAGTGATACTAATTTGGTTGGTCTATTCAGAGTTTTGAGGAATCAAAGACAAAAATTTCTGTGTTTAAAGGTCATACCAAATATGTTGTATTGTACACAGAGGAATAAAGAATAACATGCATATCTGTTTTCAGGAATATTTGGACAGAGTAGAGTGCTTTACTCATACCAAAAAAATAAACAAGGCTGAGGATATAGCTTAGTGGCATAGCACCTATCTGGCAAGTGCAAGGTCGTGAGTTCGATCCTTGCAATAACAACAACAAAAAAAACCCAAGGTCACTGTGGACTACAGTAGGTTTTAAGCTCTTAGTGCCCTGCAATGCCTTCTTGTGGTTTCTTTTTCTTCAGCTAAAAAGAACAGAGGAACACTGATATGTGAACAACCAGGGATTTTGAAAATATTGCTCATGGTAGAAAGTTGGAAAGAAAGGCTCATCACGTGCAATGAGGGAAACAAGTTTGGATTGTGTTTTTTCTAGACAGTCAGCAATTTTGAGAGGTTATATGCCACACATCAATAGATAAAAATGCCCTGCTCCCTTCTGCTTCTTCCCAGGTTCCTAGATAGAACAGAAGAGCTTGCGGTAAGTGTGGCCTTTGTTTCAGTTGGGAACCTATGTAACAGACCTTAAGCCAAAACCCAGCCTCCAAGATCCTAGACTGATCAAATTATTTCCTTTGGCATTGTTTATATCCAGAAGACAGAAGGATCTAGGAAACCCGAAAACTTAATCTAAATGGCATATTGGTGTTTGTTTTTTTTTTTAACATGTTCTTTTGCTCAGGCTTATGAATAAAAAATTTTTAATAAAAATTGGACTGGTCAATTTGTAATTTCTTTTTAGTTGTTTTCAAGTCCTCATTTGTTAGGAGTTCTTGGATTTTGGCTTCTAACAACACTAAAGAAAATGTTAACAGCTGAAAGGATAAGAAACCAGATATAGGGCACATGAGTAAAGGTAGGTCAGGCTGGTGACACACCTAGTACACATTTTGACTGAGAGCTCAGTGGCCAAGTGTGAAAATTGATTTTTGGCAGATTTTCACAATCAGAATGAACTAGAATACAAGAATGAATATGAAATTTCACACACTTAATTGTATTATGAAAAATTTAGTGACTCATTTTTTAAAGTTTGACTTTAGAGTGCAGAAATAATTTCTCAGCACTGTTAATGGAAGGATTTTTCCTTTATTACCATACCGTGCATTTTTGATGATACCAGTATACCCTTTCAGCTGGCACGTTTAATAATATTGTTAATTTTTTTGCACAGCAAAATATAATTAGGAAAATGTTTTTCAGTAGCATTTTCTAAAATAATGTATTTTCTTGTACTTAACAATTCAAGTCATGAGAAAGTTTGAAAAATCCTGTCTTAATTTATTTTTTTGTCTTAATCTATTGAAAATGATTTTTCTGTGGTATTCATTTTAAAAATTTTGTTGTTTTTTAACCTGTATAGGTTCAAAAAAAAGAATTTTCCTTATAGAGCATTCTTAGAAGTCTTGTTTTACAGTTTGGTTATTAAGAATAAATGTGTTTTGGGTACCTTGTTTTTATATAAAACAGTTGTTTCTTATACTCCTTGTGTTTGTATTAAAGGTATGATGTATATAAATTTAGAGTTTTCCAGTCTTGTAAGGATTGGAAGTGGCAAGCAAAGCTGATAGTCTACTTTTAGTTTATTCTAGGATATAACAGTTTTCAAAGTAGACTTTTTCTTGAAAAACATAGGTCAAAATGAGATTAATAAAAAATTAACTATAGTTTTCTTTTACTAGTACATGTTTACAGTACATAATTATTGTACTCACTCTAGGGAATTGGTACATGCATATAACACATTTCTATTCTCCTTTTTTTCCCCTCCCTCAATTATACTTCTTAAAAGTTCTTTTCTTTTCTTTTCTTTTCTTTTCTATCTTTTCTTTTCCTTTCCTTTCCTTTCCTTTCCTTTCCTTTCCTTTTCTTTTCTTTTTTCTTCTTTCTTTCTTCTTTCTGTCTGTCTGTCTGTCTGTCTTGTTTTTTTTTCATGCTGGGAATGGAACTCACGACGTTGTGCTTGCCAGGCAGGTGCCATGGCAAGCTACATGGGGATGAGCTACATTCCCAGCCATGAAAGTTATTTTCTTAAATATTATACATATTTACTCCCAAGAGTCACCTAATTATCTACACCCAGAAAGAATTCTTGAAAACAAACATTTTGTGTTTTTTAAGCATGAAAAGTCTACTTACACAACTCTTTATTCTAAGAGAAAAAAAAATGACTCAAAACTTTGTGTCTTTTGTAGCTATCCCATTATCGAGAGCATTTGAATATTCAGGACCCTGAGAAGCGAAAAGAGTTTCTTAAGACCTGCATTAGGTATGTATGGAAGAGAAATTGTTTTAAGTTTAAATACCTTTATACAGATGCACTGAAGAGAATAAAAGGATAGAATGGATAAATAGAAAGGGGGAAATTAGTGAATTATACGGGTATCGTTAAAAGTTACCTGATTCAGTGGCTCCCAAATATGCTAGTGCCAAACAGTCTTCCCTGGTTGTTGATAATCTTAGAAAAATACATAATGTAGAGAGTTTTTTCCTAAAGCTAAATTTACATAATTTGAAAGTATCTTTTGTTCTTAAGGTTTTATTCCCACTTCTCCCCTTCTGTTTTAGTAGTAACATTTTTTTTAAATAACTTTATCTAATAAAACAAAAAACTGGCACCTCTTTATGGACTTCATATATTTTTCTTGTGTGTGGCTCTTTTCAAAACTCCAGTCTGAGAACCGCTGATGGCATAGAAGCTTTTATTCAGCATATAAGTTCTTGTAAAAGTACAGCCCCAAATAATACTATTCCTGTGACGGAGTGCTCAGTATTTTGGGGAATGACTCATTTTATTGTTTTTTGTTTGTTTGTTTTGGGTGCTGGGACTCAAACTTACGACCTTGCGCTTGCCAGGCAGGCGCAGTGCCACTGAGCTGTATTCCCGACCCTTCATTTTATTGTTTAATAACCTTTGTTGTTGGAAAGTGTTTCCTAATGTTGAGCTGAAACTTACTTCCCCAAGTCTTTTAAGACAGGTGTAGAGTCTGTCAATAGTCCTTGCTTCTTCAGGCTCAGTGGGTTTTTTTTCATTTATTTTTAGGTCACTTGATTTCTAAGCTTCATGTTCAGAAATCTGTTTCTGTCAGTGAAATCCTTAGTTTTATTGTTACTAAATGCTGAACTGTCATATGGCCTCAGAAAAATGAACAGGGGAGTGATATAATTAGAACCTATTGTTCTCTTATCTGTTATTACCAAGATTTGTGATTCCCACTTTTTTGGGATAATATAATTGAATTTCAGAATTCTTCCTGGAGTGAGTTGAATAGGGAAATAATGGTATACTTTCTAAAGGATAGTACTATGAACTCAGTGTTTAAAATCTGTCTTCTATTCTTGGCCTTGCCTACTGATGATATGACTTTTTTTATGGTAGCGCGGATCAAACTCACAACCTTACACTTACCAGACAGGCACTTGAGCCACTGAGCTAAATCCCTGCTGTACTATATGACTTTTAAGCAACACACTATCCTTCAACTTCTTCATGTATAAAATTGCAGTTTTATCGAGGGAACCTTTGGCACTTGTGTGGTTTTTAAAATCTTTGCCAGTCTGCAAACCTATCGTGATGCTATGTAATTTACTTTTATTATTCTGCAATTTAAAAAATGGCAAGTGACAAATTAAAGTGCTCTTTTTTTTTTTAAGTGCTTTTTAGTTAGGCAGTAACAGGAGCCACAGAACTTTACTAGGATGTGAATGATGGGTATTTGGCGAGGCTCACTTTGTGACAGTCATTGAATATCTTAACTCTGAAAATGAGATAATTTTTATTTATACCATACAAAATCACTAGTTATTATGTATTATGTGGACTTTCAGCATCCCTCTTTGTGATTTGTGTTTAAGACAAAAATCTTAAACACAAAATCTAGTCAAAGGTCTAATCTGTTTTCTGCTTTTCTGTATCTGCCTTTAAAGGGTAAAGAGAATTGAGGTCAGATTTGTGAAGCACCATGCTCTGTTTATGGTGATAATTTGGTTTAGTTGGATATGTTTTCTTTTTATATAAGAAAAAGATACTAAAAGAAGAAAAAGAAAGAGATACTAACCTTCTGGCCCTCTACCAGTTTGCCATTTTCAGCAGAAGATTCTGCACATGTACAAGACCATTACACGCTCCTGGAACGGCAAATCATAATTGAGGTTAGATTCCTCATCTCTACAGTTTCTCCTTTGGTGCCCAGGCTCAGTGCCATTCAGCGTCTAAGGAACTTCTATGCTTTGGACATACTGGTCATTTCCTGTTGCAGTCTTTATAAGCCTTTCATTTCCTCCCTGTACATGATACCCTTTCTCAGGTTTTTTTTTTGTTCCTGGGATTGAACTCATGACCTCACATTTGCCAGGCGGGCACTTATGCCAATGAGCTAAATCCCCAGCCTTCAATTGTTCTTACGTATCCTTCTTTGTCACATTTGCTGCTGACCTGGAAGTAGCCCTTCTTCATCCCAAATCTCCTGTGTCTTCACCATGTCTTTAGTCATTTCATCCAGCTTAGTTTCATGATCATTTTACGTATCTTAAACCCTGGGATAGCCTAGGCAGTTTTTTCTTTTTCTCTTTCCTTTTTTGCTTCATTGGTAAGGTGAGAAATACAACTGCTTTAGTGTTAAAAGTTTTTTCCTACTGCTGCTTCATGGACGTTGTTTTTTTCCTTTTGGCTCACTTTACCACAGGCTAATGATCTACATCTAGAGTCAGCAGGACAGACTGAAATCTTCCGAAAACATCCCCGCAAAGCTTCCATCCTCAATATGCCACTAGTGACAACACTTTTTTACTCCTGCTTCTATCACTATGCGGAAGCTGAGGTACAAGCACAGTGTGAAAGAAAAGTCCCATGAACTTGCATTGCATAGAACTCCATAGTTCATATCCAGTACAGTATTTTTGTGTACTCTGTGAAAAGTGCATGCATATAGTTCTCAGAAATCTACCTGGGAGCTTTCCTGGCTCTCAGCAAGGATGACTGAGAGGCAAAAAAGATACTTATAAGGGTTTGTACAGAAGGTTTTCAGGGAGCTGGTGTCCTGGCATAGCACATTCTGGCTTTGGTGCTGGCTTCCATCACAGTCTGTGTTCAAAGATCCCATAATTTCCAATGGGTTGGTATAGTGTAAATGAGCAAGTAGATGAGGGAGCTCTGGGTTTCTTTGTTTTTTTTAAGTTTGGATTTTGTACATTTTCCCCCTTATTTGGATTAGCAAAACACTGGAAAAAGTACCATACATGTTAATCCAGTTCTTCATAAGCTAGATTGTGATGGTCTCCCATTAGACCTTAAGTTTTCCTCATAAATTAATTTCTGGGTTTAAATGGGTACAGAGTGAGAGATTTGTATTGTGGAAAAGAAAATGAGAGGTTAGAAGGAAGAGGGCAAAGTAGAATCATAATGTGTTACGTGCATGTACCGGTTTCCTACAGGGAATGTAATCATTTACATACTGAAAACATGTACTAATAAAAGGGGAAACAATGGGAGGTTGGGTTGTTTGCTGAAGTTCCTCCTCTACTTTCTTTCTAGGGGACGTTCAGCAGTCCCATCAACCTGAAGAAGACATTTAAGGTATATATACATGGGTCAGTGTTTTGTAAAAGTAGTATCAGAGTAACTACATGGAATGGATGTTGCCTGGTGACCCTGTGCAGTAGATTCTTTACTATTTAAGGTTAAAGGTAGAATGAATTTGTAGGATGAGAGAGCAGCTTTTTACCGATTGGTGTGCAGCAGTGCTGGTGCTTGGAGGAGGTCCGGGGTTCTTGATGACTTGTGATTTTCAGTGGCATAATCAATCACTTAGTCAGGGTATACTTACCTGCTCTAAAATTCTCAAACATTTCTATCAATGTATTTTTTACTTTTCCTTCATTTTTCATGATTTCTTTCTAGATCCCAGACAAACAGTATGTGCTGACAGCCCTGGCTGCTCGTGCCAAGCTTCGAGCCTGGCATGATGTTGATGCCCTCTTCACAACAAAGGTGGGTGCTCTAAAGCTGTTCTGTGCTTCTGAGCTCTTAGGAGAAAGAAGTGTCACATCATTTTATAAATTGTAATTACTAATTTAACATTTTTCCTCCCAATGTTTTATTTTCCAAAATTTCAAACCTAATGAAAATTTGGAAGAATATATAATGACCAAGAAACTTTATCCATTTCCCTAATTTATTTACATTTTTGCTGTATTAGCTACCTTTTTCCTTTTTTATACACAGACATTTTTTAAAACTATGTGAAAGTAAACTGCAGATATCATGACACTTTTTCCTTAAACATTTTCTTCTACATAAATATGATATTATTAATGCTGTCAAGAAATTTAAAATAATAGCATATATGTTTGCTATATATTATATATATAGTTAATATTTAAATCACTTAAATATAGTCCATATTTAAATTAGTCCTTTATAAATGTTTGTATTTTTCTTGGGTACTGGGAATCAAACTCAGGACCTTGTGTTTGCCAGGCAGGCACTTGTGCTGCTGTGCTACATCCTTGGCCCAATGCATGTTTTTAATTTATCTTTGTATTTATGTTCTCTTAGGATATAAAGAAAGGACCTTGCCCTGCACTTGGTTGTAATGTCTTAACTGATTTACATTTTTAGATAATTAATGCATACATTTTAAGGTATACAGCATGTTTTGGTATACATAATAAAATAATCATTGCAGTTAAGCCAATTAACATCAATCTCAGTTACCCGTTGTACATGTTTGTGTGTGTGGGTGTAGCTTCTAAAATTCACTCTTAGCAAATTCTTGTTATACAGTATGCTATTACTAAGTATAGTCCTTACGCTGTACATTAGATCCCGGGACTTACTCATCCTACATACGTTTAACCCACATCTCCCCATTTCCCCTGACCCTGGAAACCACTGTTCACTGTTTCTGTGTATTTGACTTATTCTTAGATCAATATTGTTCATTCTGTGTCAGGCTTGTTTACCTAGCATAATATCCTTTAGGTTCATCTGTACTGTCACAATGGCAAGATCTTCTTAGGTAAATACTATGTCTATATTAGTACACATATACCATACATTATACTTTCTTTATCCATTCATTTAATGATAAACATTTAGTCTTGCTTTCATATCTTGGTTAGTATGGCTAATGCCACAATGGATAGGGAAATGCAGAGATCTTTATGAGGTAGTGATTTTATTTCCTTTGGCATATACCCAAGAGAGGGATTACTGGTAGTAGTTCTATTTTTAATTTCTTTATGAACCTTCATATTCTTTTTCCATAATGACCCCATCAACCTATTTTCCCATTAACCTTATATAACAGTTCCCTTTTCTTCATGCCCTCACCAACATTTACCACTTACGTTTTTTGTTTTTGTTTTTTCTTACCTAGTACTGAGGATTGAACCTAGGGCCTTGTATAATGTAGGCAAGCACTCATTCCACTGGGCAATATCCCCAGCCCTGTTTTTACTTTATTTTGAGACAGGGTCTTGTTAGGTTACCCAAACTGGCTTGAAGTATGTCATCTTTCTGCCTCAGCCTTCTGCATAGCTGAGGTTATAGGCATGTGTCACTACACTAGTCTATTGTTGTCTTTTTTTGTAATAGCCATTCTAACAGATGTGAACTGATTTCATAGTGTTTTTTTTACATTTTCTGTATGATTAGTGCTGAGTGCCTGTTGGCCATTTTTATGTCTTTTTTAATTTTTTTATCAGTATATATTTATAGCACATAATGATTGCATTCGTCATGAGACATTTATACATGTACATAATACATCTTAATTCTTTTTATCCCCTCCTCTCCTCTCCCTTTCAACTCTTGCTCCCCTTCCCATTTGAAAAGGCTCTATTTCCATTTAAATCCCTTTCCTTTCCTTCCCTTCTCCCTCCATCGTTTGTTCCATTTCCCATCTGAAAAATATCTCCCTACTTCCTGTTCCTTTGCTCTTTATTTAAATTTTGGGTTTTTCATACCTGTATAAGAGAAATCATGCAGTATTTAAATTTGTGTGTCTGTTTTATTTCATTTAACATTTCTTTTTTGGAGAAATGCCCATTCAGGTCCTTTGCCCACTTATTAGTTAGGTTGTTTTTCTAAAGCTGTTGAATTGTGTGAGTTCTCAGACACATAGTTTGCAAATATTTTATCCAGATTTATCAGTTGTCTTTTAACTTTGTTTTGTTTGAGTGGTAGAAGCTTTTTAGTTTGATACAGTTTCATTTATTTATTTATTTTTGTTTTTATTGCCTTAGCTTTTAGGATAATATTCAAAAACTATTGTCAAATTAATGTCAAAGACATTTTCTGTGTTTCTTTATAAGCATTTTATGGTTTTAGGCCTTATATTTATGTATTTTGTCTATTTTAAATTGAGTTTTGTATACGGTAAGAATCCAATTTTGTTCTTTTGCATACAAAAATCTAATATCTGTAGCACTGTGGTTTTTTGTTTTGTTTTGTTTTTTGAGACACAGTTTCACTATACAGTTCAGGCTGGCCTTGAACTCTCTTTGTAACCCAGGCTGGCCTTAAACTTGCAGTGATCCTCCTGCCTCAGCCTCCCAACTGCTAGAATTACTGACATGCACCACCATGCCTGCCTCTAGCACTGTTTTTTGAAGAGACTACCCTTTCCACATGTGTCCTCTTGATACTCTTATTGGAAATGAATTGATCATATATGCTTAGGTTTATTTCTCTTTTTCTGTTTTACTAATCTGTGTGTTTTTATGCCCGGGACATACTGTTTTGATTATTGTGACTTCATAATATAATCTGAAGTCAGGTCATATACTTATAACTTTGGTTTTTTTTCTAAGGATTTCTTTGGCTCTTTGGGGTCGTTTTTAATTCCATATAAATTAGTATATATTTTAAGTATCAATTTTTTTACTTTATGCATTTGAGAATTTTTTGTTTTTCCTCCTTGTTAATTAATTAATTGTATGATTACCAAAGCCAAACATATCTATCAAAATTAAGCATGGTTATAAGACTGGAGATGTAGCTTAGGGGTTGAGTGTATTCCTAGCACTCAATAAAAAGTTGGGTTTTAAAAAAAAGTGTTTATTTGTGTATATATTTTGAGACAGGGTCTTGCTTTGTAGTTTAGGCTGGCCTTAAACTGACTGTGTAGCCCAGGCTGGTGTTAAAGTCACAATGATTTTCCTGTCTCTGCCTCCCACGTGCTGGGTTTACAGATGTGTGCCACCACGGCTGGCAAGAAAGTTTTTTTTTTTTTTTTTTAAGAAGTTTCTCTTTCATTGTCCACCTGCCCTTAGCACCTTCTTTAAGGCGAACACCATTAAAAGTCTGATCAGTAGCTTTCCAAACCTTTCTTCATGAATTTACAAGTGAACTTCTATGTCTTGGCAGAAGGTAGGATTTATCTACACAGATAAATTTATACAAGTACTACTTCATGTTTTAGTGTTTCACAGACTTTTTCACAGGTAGCATTAGTGTCTAAAACTCTAAGAACTTTGTTTTGTGCCTTGGGCTCACTCTACCCTCTAAAATATTTCCACTTTTTTGAGAACTTCATCACTCACCGTTTCTCTATTCCTCCCCTGCTAGGTATTCACCTTTCTTCCATGTTATGCTGGTCTGACCACAGAGAGACTAGCTCAGAGTGTGTTGACTGTGTCTGGCCTACAAATAGTTCTCCCACCTTCATTTTTCAGAACTGGTTGGGTTACACGAAGAAGAGAGCACCCATTGGCTTCCATCGAGTTGTGGAAATTTTGCACAAAAACTGTGCCCCTGTCCAGGTAATAGCTCCTAAAGAGAAGTGGGCACAGGGTACTGTAGGTGATCTAACTTTTAGCCCATTATTGTTTGGCGATGGAGACTTGATCCGTTCTGGTTTTCCCTTAATGGCAGCACAGTGTTTGCTGCATTGGGCCTTGAGATAGAAAAGCCTAGAGAGGCATGTTCTGTTCCCTTTAGAATTTTTAATCCCAGACTGCCCTCTAGGAGAAGCGTCTATTATATTTAGTCATGTGGAGAATTGATACACTGTTTAAATGATCCAAAGCTAAGGAAGGACATGAAGGAACAATGGGTACAGCATGGGATCAGCTCTAGAAAGGTGCCCTGTGAATCTGGCTCTAGGATGAGGAGGAATGTGCTCCTTACCTTCTTTCCTGAGGCAGCAGGGAAGTGCTACCTAGTGTCATCTCATTGCCCATTACGGCTAGTTTTATGGTTGATGATAGGAATTGTAAACATTAGATACTGAACTAATTTGCCTTCTTTAGAACTTTTTCCCCCTATTTGTAGAGTTTTGTGTTTTACAGGTCTGAGAATCATTAATCAGAAGTACCTTTGCCCACAGATTTTACAAGAGTATGTCAATCTGGTGGAAGATGTGGACACGAAGTTGAATTTAGCCACTAAATTCAAGTGCCATGATGTTGTCATTGACGTGAGTTCCCAACAAATGAGAACCTGAGTTCAATCGTAGGAGGGTAGTGGGGGATTACAATATTCCCTGTTCAATATTCTGAAATAGAAACCAGGTGTGATGGTGCATGCCTGTAGTCCCAGCACTTAAAAGGATGAGGCAGGAGGATTGCTGTGAGTTCAAGGCTCCCCTATGCTACATAGAATGTTCAGAACCGCTGAACTACATAGAGAGACCCTGTCTCAAAACACAAAACAAAAGGGTCTCGGAGATACAGCTCAGTGGCATAATACCTGCCTAGCTCATGCAAGGTCATGAGTTTGATTCCTGGTACCAAAAAAAAAAAAAAAAAAAAAAAAAAATATATATATATATATATATATATATATATATATATATCTCCTGAAATGGTTGTATCAGTTTTGATTGATTAGACAGAATAGTCTGACAAGAGACCCATAGTCATAATTTCCCAGCATTCTGGTAGGTTTTGCTATACTTTTATAGTTTGTTGCATTTAGAGCAATCAGAACTGATTAAGTTCTGTGGGTAACTTAACCCATGTTATCCCACTATAGCCTCTTGGCCTCTCCTTGAACCATGGGTCACAGTGGTAGTGAAAAAAAAAATCCATTCATAGAGAAGGCTGGTTTGGAGTTTGTATTATTTGTTTTATTGTACAGACCTGCCGAGACCTGAAGGATCGTCAGCAGTTGCTCGCATATAGGAGCAAAGTAGACAAAGGATCTTCAGAAGAGGAGAAAATTGATGCCATTCTCAGCAGCTCGGTGAGCAACTATATTTACCCCTCCAGTGATCCTGGGAGGTAGATGGCTCACAAAGTAGTGTCAAATATATATGCTTCCAGGACTAAGTGGGCCACATGAATATAAGATCTGCCTATGGGCTAAGATGTCAGAAGCACTGCTTCAAGCCGAAGTAATTGCTCCTGAAGTGCAGGCTAATAGAAGGATATCTACAGGCCTCAGAATTGAGACTTAACTGTGACGCTTGGATCATTGTTAAACAGCAGGGAGTTGGAACTATAAAACAAATGTTACAAATTCAGAATATCCAGACTGTATAGTTTCCTGGGAATGGATGCAGTTTACCTTTTGGAAATAAGAAGTGACTAAAATAGACATCTGTTATTTGGAGAGCACAGCTGGTTCATCTCTCATAGTATGAAACTACTGAGCTTTTTGTTATCATGGAACTTAGTTTCTTGGTATGTGTTTTGACATCTACGAGAGGCTAACCTAAAGCTAGAGAATCTTGGTCCTGAGGAGAGCAGACTGGAGTAAGTTCCCTAAATCAGCCCTTCTGTAAATACAGAATAGATGTTTAATCCATCTCTTTACAAGTGAACTCACCAATATATTTAAAAAAATTCTCCCCAGTTTAATCCTTATTTTTCTTTTTCTAGTATCAGTTCCTTATAAGCCTTAATTTATTATATTCCCTCTACTTCTGTGTAAGGATAAGTGGAAACTGATCACACATGTTCATTGTTTGCTCTTCCCACAGCAAATTCGATGGAAGAATTGAGTGGCATTAGCCGCCCTGAAACCTGCCTCATTTCTTCCCTTCCTGTCTATGAAAATAGAGAGCTCTTCTTTGGGAGAGTTACAATATCACATCACTTGGGCCCGTCATCAACAGGCAGTGCCCACTGCTCTTGGAACAGAAACCAGCACCTGGGCACAGGTGGCTTCAGACTGATTTTTTGTCTAAGGCACATCATCTAAGGCCCAAGATCTAACACTTTGACTCATGAGAAAGATACTCTCTACCTGGTGCTCATGTGAAGGTGGGAGTCAATATTGGGTAAAATCTCTCTTGGTTTGAGAAAAGTGACTGCTCCAAAAAGGATGTTTCCCAGACTAAGAGGAAGAGGTATCACAGGGTGGCTACTCCATTCCATTAAGCTAATTTTGGGCATTAACAGTTTTGCTGTGAAGGAAGTTACAACAGAACCTAAATGACTGTCTTCCAAGCGCCTCAGGAAAGGGTGCCAGTGTTGCTCAGGCCCTGCTGGAGTCACACCTAAGCCAGACTGCACAGAGTTCCACTTTGTGACAGACGTTGCCCTGATGTTGTGTTTGCTCAGCCAGTGTCCCTCTGCTGCTTCAGTCTATAATTTGTACAAAAACTTAAGGTTCTTCTCTCAGCTGCACACTGAGATGACCTTGTTTCGGTGATAAAACAGCCCTCTTCTCCTTCTGTCCCAGATCCACAATTTACATGGATCTCCAGCAGTGCTGGAGAGTTTTCCCTTTAGGAAGATTTCATTATTTCACCAGAAGTGTTCAGAAGTTTCACCTGGGCTAACCTCGGCAGCATATCTGTGAGAATATATAGATGGAGGTTTTATATTCAAACCTGACTTTTGAGAGGATGTTCTGTAATGCTAGTTTCTGCCCTGCACCAGTGTCAGCCTCTTTTCTGTGACTCGACTGGGCTTTCCTGACATGCCTAGACTCCTAATAAAGCCATTTCGTCCTTGGTGCCTTCTCTTCTTTGCCCGGTTATTTCATGCAGAATGGTGAAATAATTTTTTGGTATCTGGTCTGTGTTCATGACTGCATTTAGTGACCTCTCAGGCTGGTTATGGCAAAATTGGGCTGGATGGTTAACAAAGCACTGAGCTGGGAGACAGAAGACCTGACTGGTTTTCCCAGTTCTGCCACTTACAGACTGTGTGGTGCTGGGTGAGTCTTTTTCTTTCTGGATTCATCTTCATCTGAAAAATGGGGGCGGGATAATCTGTGACCTTGTGGAGTTATATACTCCTGTGCCTGAAATGGCTGAAGTGGTAACAAGAAAAGAGATGATGTTCCTTCAGAGGTACATAGTATGCTTCACGGTAACATGATTCTCAGCTGGGACCTCAGCAGTATCTGAAGGTATTTTTATTGCTACTCTTGGAAGAGGCAAGGGATTCTGCTAAATACTCTTATAATGCACTGGACAGCCTCTCCAACAGATTATCTGTCCAAAATGTTAGTAATGCCAATAATGAGAAACCCAGTGTTTTGGCACTGGGGAGCAAACTTATGACTTTGCACTTGCCAGGCAGGCACTTGTGCTGCTGAGCTAAACTCTGGCCCCAAGAAACCCAGTTTTAAGGGAATTAGATTGTATTTTTTTGCTCCTCCATTTTATAATCACCTTTGCAATTTCAGGTAATTTCATATTTAGTTTCTTTCCTGATTATCCTTGCTGTTGAGTAAACAGGAGTTTAATTGTGTTAAAATTATTTGCTTATCTTCACACAAACAGTGGTAATTTATTAACTAGTATATCAGTTACATTTCTGTTAGAAAAGCAGAACCACTAGGAGTGTATATACATTGTCTAATCTAACATTTCAAGAATCTTATTTAGCTGTGGGAACTGGATAAACAATCTGCATAAAGTGATTTTTTTTTTTTTTTTTGTCTTTTTGAGAGAGGGCCTCATGCAGTTCAGGCTGGCCTTGAGCTCACTTTTTAGCCCAGGCTGGTTTCGAACTTGCAACGATCCTCCTGCCTCAGTTTCCCAAGTGCTGGAATTACAGGGGTGCACTACCATGCCTGGCTAAAATTATTATTTTTTTAAGAGTAGAAATATTTATTGAGAGAGAGAAAGCTTCGGTCTGAGAAAGACACAGAAGGGGTCCCGAGTGGATTGCCACTAAAATGATTATTTTTATGTCTGGTGGTACGGCTTGAAATTTATGGGGCAGGCAGTCAGGAAGGCAAAAAGATATAAAGTGATAGTATGGACAAACCAGAAACATGAAAACAGGCCAGGACTCACCTGTGTCCTCACCACCTCCAACTTTGATGGACTCAGTGTCCTGCAGGAGAAGCTGTGGGTCTAGGAATAAGCAACTGGAAGAGGATCTAGGGAAGGAATAGCAGTTACAGGTCCAACTGCTATCCCACACCGACAAGGTAGCCAACACATTGGCAACATGTGTATGACCTACAGAAGTGCATGCCCCAGGCTTGCGAACTGAAAGAAACTAGTTGCTGTTCCATTTCCACCTTTTAAATTTTACACAAAAATATCCTGTAGTTCACCATAAGCAAAAAATACACAAGGACACAAGGAAGGAAATTTCGGAGAAGAGAGTTCAACCTAACCAAGTCATATTACATATCACAGTGCTACAACTGAGTCTCTTTTTTGTTGTTTGTTTTTGTTTTTGTTTTTTTCATGGTACCAGGGATTGAACTCATGATCTTGCACTTGCCAAGCAGGTGTTTGTGCCACTGAGCTAAACCCCCAATCCCTTGAGACTGTTTTTGAGAATGCATAAAGGCTAGACCTAGAATTCATGTCTGTTCAACAGAATGTGTGCTATATTAGTCATACCAGTCTAGGAAGTTTTGAATTTTTTTTTTAAGCAGGACATATCCCTGGCCCTGAAGCAAGGCCAGCAGATCACTGTAGCTGCTGGTTTCAAACAGGAGCCTAAAGAGAATTCTTTCTGTGGTCTGTTGGCCATTTCAGAACTTTGGAAATGGGATGGTCAATTCATCAGAAAGAAGTAGCAGGTGAGTATGGCAGACTTTAGGGGGCCTACAGGGGAGAGACCCTGGTGCCTCAGGACCTGCACCATGTGGTTGACTCAGGGTGCCAGGAGAACAAGGAACTCCCCCCCTCTCTGGGGGGCAGCTGAGAGTGTGGCAGACTTTTGGCAGCCTGAAGGAGAGAGACCCTGGTGTGTAGGGACCTGCACCGTGCTGTTGACCCAGGGTGCTGGGAGAACAGGAACTCCTCCTCTCTCTGGGGGGCGGCTGAGGGTGTGGCAGACTTTTGGCAGCCCGAAGGAGAGAGACCCCGGCGCATCGGGACCTGCACCGCATGGTTCGCTTGGGGTGCCCCGAGAACAAGGAACTCTTCCCATCTCTGGGGGGCAAATGTGATCCTGCCTGCGTGTGGGCTGAGAATCAGACATCTCATGTCGTTCTGTCCCCCATCCCGTGTCCCTCCTCTCCTCCCCCCTGCCTAGCAAGTGGGAGCCAG
>PVJX010015969.1:0-41419 GCA_004027295.1 Dolichotis patagonum | reverse complement strand
ATTTATACACAATGGAGTACTACTCTGCCATAAAGAAAGGTACACCTGAGACATCTGTAGAAAAATGGATGCTCATTGAGACCATAATGTAAAGTGAAATAATCAGACACACAAACTTAAATACCATGTGGTTTCTCTTATATGAGACACACAAAATAAACACAAAGAGCAAAGTAAAAGGTAACAGGAAATTCAGACACTGTTAGAATATGGGAAGGAAACCAAAAGACAGATGGAGAGGGGATGGAGGGGAGAGAAGGGGATGAAAATTAAGATGTGTTATGTGCAAGTAACAGCTCCCAAGAGAAATGTAATCATTATGTACTGCAAAGATGTACTAATAAAAAACACATAAAAACTGAAATGGCAGAAATAACAGAAAAGATAAACAAAAAACTGTGAAAATACAAATACAGGACATACAGAAATCACTAGTAATTCTTATCAATTTTAAGGAATTTTAATTTCTTAAATTAAAAATTTTTATGTTCCATATGCATAGGTAAAATATAAAATAAATAAAACCTAGCAGGTTATCCAACCAATTCTAAGAGTTAAATAGGGTTCTAATCCCAACACTCAAGATAGTAGACAAAACTATGTTTTGAGACCTGACCATAGTCCAGCACTATAATAATAACTTTGCATACTGATATACACAAATCAAATGATACTTGTCAAATCTACTAAAAATCCACATAAAATAAAAAATATAGTATGTATATGTATGTTAGATATATAACTATACTAATAATCTCTCTTAGTTCATCAAAAAGAACAATTTGTGCTGCCATTGTTTGATGATCATTTTTGTATCTAGATTTTGTAACCTGAACAACTAGTTCTGAGAAAACAATGTGTAATATATTAACTAGTGTTAATTCCCTATTTTTTCTTTTCTTTTTGAAATTCTGTATCATTTCAATCCGTTTTTTTGTTTTGATTTTTAAAATAAATAAAAGTATGTATGAAATCATGCAATAAAAAAAGAGTAGGCATTTTATAAGAAAGGATTCTACTTCTGAAAAAGATATTTACTTTAAACAAAATTAAAATTATTATTAAAGATTAGGTAATTTATTTGGTGAAAAATATAAAAGCTTCATTCCTTGTCTCAGATTAAGTTTATTGGTACAATTATATGCACATAATGATCATATTCATCATTGCGAGTTTGTACCCGTAAATATCTTGATTTCTCTTTTTTTTCCCCACACTCCTCCTCCCCTTCCTTCAATCCCTAAAAGTATTATTCTTTTAATGCCATAGTCTTGACAGCTGTTACACTGACTCAGAATCCTCGAAGTCTAATATACAAATTGAAACAAACAATATATACATTAGGAATAAAATGTGTAATTACTTACATAATGTATTTATACCAATTGTTCTAAAAAATATTTCAAAGTTTTTTTATTGGGGGCCGGGGGTTTAGCTCAATGGCATAAGCACCTGCCTGGAAAGCGTGAGGTCGTGAGTTCGATCTCTGGTAAAAAAAAAAAAAAAAAAAAAAAAAGTTTTTTTATTAGACATCAACTATGACTGACAAATGTTCTAAGAATAACAAATTTGCAATGTGAAAAAATAGTTTTGTACCTGAAAGCAGCAAATTGAGTAAGAACAGGAAAGTACCATTCATAAGAGGGGGAAAAAAGCCTAGAAGATATTTACTCTTACTATTATAAAATAAAAAATTCCTTACTTGTTGATTAACACAAAAAAATACTTTGACAATACTTAAATTGGAAGAACTTGTATTTTTGTATCTTGCTGGTAGGCACTTTGAGGTGGTATAATGCTACTGGATGGTAATCAGCTAAATGCTTCCAAAGTCATTACAATGTGAAGACTAAATAATGCATGACATTAATAAATTAATATGCATAAATAAAGATGGAAATTATATCATCAGTAGTAGCACAAAGTAAGTTAACTAAAATGTATAACAGAATAATAGTTATGTCTATTTTGACAACAACTTATTAAATGGTAGTATGCTAACAACAAGGGGAAAATTTCATGATATAATGTTAAACTTAAAAAAGTAGAATATGAATATATATACATATATATGTGCATTTTGAAAATGAAGCACCTTCAAGGCTTTTAAGTACAAATAAAACCTAATTAATTTTCTGTATAGCTACTGAAAAGAACTTTTTAAAGGTAAAAATTTCTCCAACAGGTTTTGAATTTCAACTTTGGAATATTATGACTAAAATTCTGTCAGTTAACATTATTGAAGATTCTAAAACACAGTATTTGCTATTCTAACATCTGAGTTATCCATGAAAAATGACCGGCTATGACTAGAGAATATCTAAAATAATCTCAAAATTAAAATCCATTTTTTATTCAGGACATCAAGAATAGAAGGAATTCAAAGTGCACAGGACCTCTATACATATATCTAGCAATAGGAGTGGAAGACATTGTTCATTACCTACCCCATGTGGATCCTTCCCCAAGTTCACTAGCAATAGTTTTTCAGTTTGTTCAGGCAGCAGTGCAGTATGGCAACATAAATTCTTTAGCCCCAGCAAGTAAGTCATGTCTAAGTCAGTCATGGATTTTATGCCCATTGGCAGTGCCTGGCAAAACTGTATCATCTCATTCTGACCAATGAAAAGTAAGCAGAAGTCTGCAATGGGCAACTTTTCTTGGCAAACTTAGTTTTCCTGATAAAAAGGAAAGTTTTTACTCAGCTAGTTTTTACCCAGTTTTTTCCTCCCAGAGAAGAGGATGCCTGGAAAGAACAGGCGTCCTCAATTCATAAGACCTGCGTAGGGAAAGACACCAAGCACAAATATTCAGGATCCCTAATGGCAGTCTTCTGAAGCTGTTTGTGAGTGTTACTGGGACTTGAACCCTGTGCTTTCTCTAAGCTACAATCCCCAGCCCTTGCTTATTTTGAGGCACTGACTCACTAAAACTGCAATCAAACTTGCAGTTCCTCTGCCTCAGCTTTCCAGAGTGCTGGGATTACAGGTGTCTGCTACCACATACAGCTTTGAAGTTGTTTCTTTGTTGTAGGAGAAAATAAACTTCCGTTTGCTTAAAATACTGCAGTGGCTTACAGCTGATCGCATGCCTCACTGATAAAACAAATACACTTTAGCAGATAAATGTGGTCTGTATTCACAGTTGTAATTTTTATTTTACCAAAACCAGATATTTTGATCAAAGATGAAGCTGTTAAACTTACAAATAGAATGAAGAAATAAATGAGTAAATTGTAGTCCTTAACTGAATCTTTAAAACATACCTCTAAATTTAGCTCTGATAGCAACCAAGATCCACTTAACAAAAAAAAACCATACACATGAAGCATAAATTTGTTGTTCTAATGAAAAAGCCTCATTCTTTCAGCCTGCAGCTCAATGATTATCCAAAGAAAAGTACTCCACAGCTCAGTAAAATGAAATGACTCCTCAAATTAAAAAAATAAACTTACACAATTCTCCTACTTTAAATGGAAGTAGGGTTCTCAGGTTTTTTGTTTGTTTTTTAACCATTTTGGACATTTTTAATTCCTGGAAATTAAATTTTAATTTGGTAGAAAAAAATACGTAACAGTTTTATTCTGTATATAATGATGAATCAGGTTTAAAGTATTTCTTTGATGAATCAAGAACTAAGTCCCAGTCTTTTTTTTTTTTTAAAGGGGATGGAATTTGACACAGAGTCTCCCTATGCATTTGAGGTTGACCTTGAACTCACTTTGTAGCCAAGGCTGGCCTCAAATTAACAGCAGTCATTCTGCCTCAGCCTCCGCAAGTGCTGGGATTTAAAGAATATTCTTTATTATACTTATTTACCAAATTAAAAAAAAAGCTACAGTATTTCACATGGACACCTCTGTAAGGTTATCACTGCCATAAGTGCTAAAATCATGAATCTCTGATAATGTTTTGACATAATCTGGGCATAAAATATTTCCTGAGGAAGTCCAGTGCCACCAGGGGAAAATTCTATAAGGAATGTATAGTATTAAGAAAACCTTAAAAACCTCTTTTTTCTTGCTATGCCTTTCCATATGAAAGAATCAAGCTTCAATTAAGATTGAGAGAAAGGCAGGCATGGTGGCACACACCTGTAATGCCAGTTTGGAGACTGAGGCAGGATGACTACCATGAATTCAAGGCCAGTCTGAATTACAGAGTGAGCCCTTATTTTTATAAAAAAATATTTTTGGTGGGGGCTGGGGGATCAGAAAATGAAAATGTTGACATTTGCTGTGTAGTTTGAGTACATTTAAAAGACTTGAAAAAAACAGAGTGGAAGTCAAGTGTGGTGGCACATACCCGTAATCTCAGCACTCTGGGAAACTGAAGTGGGAGGATCAAATTTGAGTCTAGGAATTAGTAACCTAATGAGACTGTTTGCAAATAAAAAATTTAAAACTGGTTCACTTGTGAAGGCCCTGGGTTCAAACCACAGTACTGCATCTCTCCCCAAAAAGTTAAGAGTAGAATTTTAAGATTATTGAGATTCACAAACTAAATCCTTCACAAGCAAATCAATCATGGGTGTACTCAAGTACGAAACCAGCTTAACGGTCCACCAGCTTTTCATGCTACTTCCGGTGATACAGGGTGGTTCACTGTGGCTCTTGGCTTTGTCTTGCAGTGCTAAGGATCTTGCTAGTGTTCTACCACTAAGCTATACCCACGTTCGCCATTGAGGCTCTCAACTGACTTCCTTCCAGAAATCTCCTTGAAGCACTATGGAACTTTCCACATATTCAGTTTTCTACTATCTCTTAAAAACATGTGGCTCAGGGCAGAGGGAATGTAGCTCAGGGGTTCAATGCTTATCCATCACACAAGAGGCCCTTAACCCCAGCACCCCCCCCCCCCGCCAAATCTAGGGCTGAGGATATAGCTCAGCAGCACAAGCACCTGCCTGGCAAACAGGAGATCATTAGTTTGAGCTCTGATCCCCAGTACCCATTAAAAAAAAGATCTATAGCTCGTAATGTATCTAGAACGCAAATAGAAAGGGTAAAAATCACTTTAATCTCTAGAACTGCAGTGATCTCAGTCTGGCCTGCTAGTGTACACCTATAGTCCCAGTACACTGGGAGGATGAGGCAGATCACAAAGTGCAAGCCCAGCCTGGGCAACTCAGACAGTGCCACAAACGAATAAACAGATGAATAAAAGTAGATAGATGGTTTGGAATGTAGCTCAGTACAAAGGTGTTAGGTTCAATTCCCAGCACTGATCCTGCCCGAACAGCAATGATCTCCATATAATTTTAATAGTATCCAATTAAATGCCTGGTATATACTGGGCACTCAGTCAGAGTATTCATTTTTCCTCTCTTTTTCAGTCTATCCCATGATATCCACTCAACAAACAGCTACTGAACAACAAATGTGGATTATGGATACAAACTTCAACAGTTCACCATCCTAATAAATGTCTGGAAGTGAATGCCACAACTTTGAGCACCTCTTGTAATTGTAGAAGCCAAGAGTAACTTGTGTTCATCTCATGATATCTCAATATTTAGTATTAAAATATTCATATAACTTTTTCTTTTCCTGATGTATACTTTTTTTGGTAGACTATTTGAAGCACTGCTCTGTATACTGAAGAATTGCCCTAAAAATGTTTACAGTCACAAAGAGAGACAAGCAATAAACAAACAAACATGATGTAGGAGTAACAGACAATACTTGGGTTTTGAATGCAATAAAACATTTTTTTCCTATACCATCAAAGAATGCCACCTGGACATGATGGTACTTATCTGTAATTCCAGAACTCTGGGTGGCTGAGGCAGAAGGATCTCAAATTTGAGCTCAACCTCTCAACACAGCCAATTAGAGATCCTGTCTCAAAAAAAAAATTTTTAAAGGCTGTGCATATATTTTAGTGCAGAGGTGCTAGGTTCAATACTTAGTACTGCAAAAATAAGCAAGTAATAAACCAAGTGGAATTTCAGTTTAAAAACTATGAGAAACTGATTTACATACCACAGACCAATATTTTTAGTAACTATCTACAATATAGATTAGCAGGTTCATTTTCTGGAAAGTTGAAAATATATTAATTCCAACTGGTTTATTAAAAAAGTTGAACTTCCACAAATTATAAAACTAGCAGTTATCACAATAGAATATGCCAGGGGTAATACTTTATGTTCTATCTGACATTCTATTTGGGCCTAATGTGGCAATTACATATCCTTTTTGTAGGAAAGAGGCAAATCTCTCTTCATTGGTTATAGGACTTTTAATAAGAGTCCATTTTCATTTTAGGGCCTCTATAAGTACAGAGAGTCAAACACATCTTTTATGTTGTAATTGTTCATATTTTAAAAAAGCACTTTCCAGAAGACTCAAAGGTAACAGAATTATAACAGATGGAACTAATCAGGTATTCAATTTTCAAGTGCCATAGAAATGCCAGAAGCTAACAATTAGTGCCACTTTGTGCAAAGAACTACAAAAATATAATTCACAGTAGCAAACTTCTCCAGGTTCACAAATAGTGGACTTCCTTATGAAGTCAGTATAATGTCAAGGTGCAAATGTGATGTGTGAATGAAGAAAGATTTTCTGTGTGCAAAACTAATAAAAAATCACACACACAAAGGTTGACAGATCTGGTTACATAAAACTTTAAAACAAACTAATCAGAAAACTACAACAAATACAACACAGGTTTAATACTCTGTACATGCAAACAATTATTGTCAATCAAGATAAAACACTAAATTCAAAAGAAAATGGGAAAAAGTATAAGTAAGCAATTTATATAATAAATAATTGGCTAACCATTTGAAAAATGTTCTGTTCTATAACACACACTTTTTTAAAAAAGCAAAATGTGTTCATTAGCAATTCAAAGGAGTGAAACTGATGTTTTAAAAAAGCCAGTGGTGGCACATGTCCGTCATCTCAGCACACTGGGCGGCTGAGGCTACGAGGATCACAAGTTGCAGTTAACTCAGTAAATTTACTGAGACCCTGTCTCAAAATAAACTAAAGGGGCTGGGGATGTAGCTCAGAGCAAAAGTCCCGTGATCAATCCCTTATACTGCCCCCCCAAAACCAAAAAACAAACAAAAACAAGTCCTTTGGTAATATGTATAAGAGGTCTTTAAAATGTTTATGTACATTTATCTAGTTGTTTTATTTCTGACAATTTCTTAAGGAAATAATTCAAACGTCAAATTTTTATGCAAAAAACAATGTTCATGGCATTATTTAAAACAGAAACTATAAACAACCGAAATGCTTCTAAATTATATAATCTATGGGGGGCTGGAATATATAGCTCAGCAGCACAAGTGCCTGCCTGGCAAGTGCAAGGTTGTGAATTCAATCCACTGTACAAAAAAAAAATAATAATAAAAATAAAAAAGGCAAAAGAAAATTTAGGGTTGGGGACATTGCTCAGTGGCATGGTGCTTGCCTGGCAAGTGCACGGCCCTGGGTTCAATTGTTGGTACAAGGGGAAGGGGGAGACTTCAACATATAGTCCATGTAATAGCCACATTATACAGTATGATATATTCAGTAAAATGATGTTTAAAATGTTTTAATTACATGCAATAATATTTAACATAACAGTTTTTAAAATTTATAATAGCTAAACAATGTAAAGGGGGGAAATACAGTGAATAACGCAGTAGGGTTGGCAATAGTGACAGTGACTGTTATCAGCCTCTCTGTATTCTACATAGTTCAGGTTTCTATAAACTATATGAAGGTAAAGCCTCTAACCACACATCACCACATACCCTAGCCACAGGAGGTATTTAAAAGTTAACTATAAAGCAAAAGAAAAGAAACATTGCAAAAAGCAGGTTAGTCTAACAGGTAAGGGGAATAAGACTGAAATGTCCAAACAAGTTGGTGCACACCTATAATTTCAGGACTCTGAGAGACTGAGGTAGGAGGATTACAAGTTAGAGCTCAGCTTATACAATTTAGCAACTCTGAGAGACCTTGCCTCAAATTTTAAAAAGAGGATATAGCTCGGTACAAAAAGCCAGAGATTCGATCTCCAGTTGGGAAGGGGGTAGGCACCATCAAAAATTCTTTGTAAGAATAAAATCAAAGGATGTTGTAATTTGTAAACTAATATTTTATTTTCAACATAAAGAGTGACTAAAATATACAGTGAATGTTTAAATTTTTTGAAAACTTACTACAGTAAAAAACATGTCATTAATTCCCCTTAAAATACTGCCTCCTTGCTTGGAACAGTTACCCCATTGTTATTGACAATTTCTGAAGCAGTTCCAGACATTCTTCATGAATATCTTTACAAGGTATGATCAAAAATAGAGTGAACGTTGCTGAGTGCCATACAATGGAGTGGCAGGCGTGTAAAAACACTACGGTGTCTCCTCAGCCAGCTTATTCACTAGAGTGCTATTTCTGGCTCTTCTCCAAAATCAAAATGACCATGAAAGGTAGTCATTTTTAATCAATTCATGACATCAGGGTAGCTAAAACAGCACAACTAAGGTCACTCATCAAAAAGGACTTCCGAACTGCTTCAGAAAGTGGCAAGGACAAGTATCTTCAAAGTAAGGGGAACACTGAGAGGGATCAATGGCAGCATGACTCTCAATTTAACAAGTTTTAAATATAAGCATTGACTATATATTTCAATAGTACCTTATATCATGAACAAAGAAAAGCCTGGGACAGCTCTTTACATAGGAATTCAGTTGTGGGGTCAACTCAGCCAAGTAATAACGAGCTAAACACTCAGAGCAAAAACTAAAAAGTTTTTGTTTTGTATCTTTAAAAAATTAGTTTTTGGTGTTTAAGTTACATTTTCTTCAAGGTTAACCACTTGTAAATTCAACGTTTCATCTTCATTCATGCAAATGAAGCAGTATTATTACTTTGAAACAAAGGAGACATCTAAACTTTCTGCAATTAATGTTTCAAGGTCTGAGCCCAGTGAAACACAGGCTGCACTGACAGCTAATATCAAGAAATATTAATTTGCATAGAAAAATGTAGTACCTTAAACAGCAGCAACAAAACCACTCCAAGTTCCATTTCCTGATTGGAAATAGCAATGTTCTTCAAACTAACAGAAAAAAATCAGCTTATAAAGATGGAGGGTGACAAAACTTTGCTCCCAATTTTTTATTTTTCCTTGGTACATTTCAAGGAACTAAACAGAATACTCCATTTAGATAGACCAAAGTACAGTCTGTAATAGGATGACACTATAAATGTCAAACAAAAACCCCAGCCTAAAAATATATACATGGCAACCAGAGCCATATTCTGCACTAACGGTGACTGGGTTAAGCATACTGCATTTGTCAGGCTCCAACATTTTCATTACTCCTAATGAGACAAAGCACAAATCCTTCAGTTCACAGACTGCTTCTTGTTAATTATGAGTTTATATACAATACTATGCTAAGGGCTCAGTTTAAGAATACTTAGTAATAAGAAATGCATTCATTCAAAGAATCAACTCTACACTAAGTAGCTTATACTCATTTTAATATTTGCCTCTCTATGAAAAATAAATTCAGTAAAATGTAGGGAGACCATAAGCAATGCAATGTAAACCTAGAAGCAGAAATCTATAAAATAGGTGCAGGTCAAAGAAAAAGACTCCTTCCTTACATATTTCTGGTACTTTCCAATACTTCAAAATATTAATTTACGGGTCTGCTGAACATGATATTAGTATTTGGGGAGGATACTCTGAAAAATATACTTTTCCTACCTTGAAGTCCACTTTAAAACCATTCAAACTAAACCAAATGTAGTGGCATATTCCTGTAATTGCAGTACTCAGGAGGCTGAGGCAAGGGGACTGCAAGAGTTCCAGACCAGCCCAGGGTACACAGGGAGTTCAAAGCCAGCTCGAACTGCATAACAAGACTCTGTCTCAACAAAAACAAAACAACATAAAACCCAAAGCAAAGCATAACCATTCAAACTAAACACACTATCTGGTTGACAAAGGGTTAAGGAGGAATAGAAAAGAAAAGAAAGAAAAGAATATGGGAGAAATATGGTTTTTCTCTCTTTAGTTATGACTGTTTTTAACCTAACATGTCTCTCAAAGTGTTCAGCTCCATGGTGATGCGAGCAGGTGAAAAATATAGAAACACTAAAAGAACAAAAATCCCTTCAGAATATTTTAGGATTTCTAATGCAAAGGTTAGCATGTAATTACAGAAACATACAACATAACAATAGATTCTTATAACTAGTAAGGGTATCATTTGAACTATGTTTCTCTGAAATAGTTCCAATTTTGCTGTACTCACTCTGCTCTCCTAAAGTTGACTTTTCTCAAGGTAAAGAAAGTAGAAGAAAACGTACTTAATATTTAGAAGAGTGGATTTCAACAGGGAAGATTTACCTTCTCAGGGGATCTGGAGACATCTGTAATCACAACTGAAAGTGTGCTGCTGACATCCAGCTAGCAAAGGTCAGGGATGCTGGCAAATACTGACAGCCCTCCACAACAGAGAATTATGCCCACCAAATGCCCGAGCCCTCAGGTTGGGACCCTGTACAGTCATGTAGCGTCATCTGTCCCTTAACAGTAGGATACATTTTTTAAAAAAATACAATAGGCAATTTACACTGTATGTATAGCACAGAGTATATTTACATAAATCTAGATGGTATAGCCTATAACACAGCTAGGGCAGTGATCGAAAATTTTTTAGAGATCAAGTGTCCAAGGTGCAACCCCAAACCCACTTATTTATCACCAAGTGCCAACACAGCAATAAAACCCGAATGTTGGAGGTGTTAGTCTAGGAAAAAGCCTGTCATCCAATGATGAGCAGCTCGGGCAACAGGTGGGCTCTGTATGCCTGCTGTGCCGTGTGTGCCACAGGCTCGCTAACACTGACCTGGGCCATCCAGCATACAGCATGGTATTACACCATCCAATGTTGAGCAAAATGTAACTCTGAAGGTGCAACTTCACACTCAAAGCTGTAGGATCACCCAACTTCTGAAAAACTGTCCAATAGGTAGAAGGAGGAAGGAAGGCCCCAGGGCTCTCCAAACTTCCTCCAGACCAGAGTATGTAACTCTACATTTTGATTTAGGCTACAGTCTCTGGAGGAGTCACCATTAAATAACTTATGAGTTAAAAAGACACAACAGACACAGAAGAATATACTTGTGTATAAACTTGAAAGTGTTTGTTTTTAAATTTTAGCTAACATAAAGATGTTAACCTATTAAATGGACACAATAACAATAATATTCTATACATTTTGTAGCAGTAGTAAGAACAGATATGGTACAACTAATGTCTATTTACTGACCCTTGCTTGCTGAAAATCTCTCAAGATTTCCTTTGCTCTAAAGTTCTAAATAGAAACATTGGATTAACTAAATGTATCCTTTACTGGACACCTATTCTGCAGCTTGTCTTAACGCCTGAGAAAGATGATCATTCTGGTTTTCCAGAATGTGGGATTTTCACATTAAGCAAGAATATCCCAGGAAACCCAAAGGAGCTGATCATCCTAGATACAAATCAAGAGTTCTTTGCTGACCATGCTAAATGAGAAAGGCCCACTAGACGTCAATGTGGACACCTGAAGGAGGACATGGAACTACTAGTAGTCTGAGCAAAGTTTGAGCAGAAGATACAGAACTGGGAGCCACAGGAGCACACAGATGGTATTTAGAGTCAAGAACTAGATGATACTGCCTCTGGAGAGAGAAGAGGGCCCCAAACAATGCTGGTGTTTCTCTTTTTCAAAAATAATGGACTTAAAAATGCAGCCTTGGTCAGATTCTCTATGTAACTACTGACCTTCAGATTCCATATTTTGACCCTTATTTTTCAGATATTACCAAGAACTCAAAAACACAAAGTAAAATTCACATTTCAGATTTTTCTGAGCAACCTAACTTAAGCTATTCTGCTTAAAACCCTGGGTTCTAATGTCTCCACATTTTATACGTTCTCTGGGCTCAGCTGCATGGATCAGGTTTATTGTCCATTATTTCTCTATCTTGTCCAAAGATTCACTAAAAACAAATCCCAGATTGTTACTGCAATACATTTGGCCTCATTTCTCCTATGCCCAGCCCCACTTCTCCTTTTAACTGAGTATCTCCAACAAGCATGACCCTCAATTAGCACAATCAAAAAACCACACTTTCAGAACAGAGACATGGAACACAAGAAAATGAGTCTCTGTGGCCAAGTTTTGGTTGACAGAGGGCTAGCTGTTCAATCCATTAGAATGGTTGCAAAGATTCTTAACACCCTTGGCTATAAAACTTGAGTGCAGTAGTATTCACAAAAAAAGAACAATTACCAGAGTGACTCAACAGATGGCCCATTTAAATCATGGGACTGATACAATGTGTCTGCTGACCTATTTTAAGTAACTAAATAAGAACCTCCCTATCCACCAACTTGTACTAGAAAATACCAAATGCTTACAGTTGACCTTCAAATCTAACTGTCCAGTCAATCCAGGCAGAGATAATAAGAGCAGTTAAAAAATCAAAGTGATCAAAATAGGTCCTGAGGTTTGAAATGGCTGTCAGCGGAATTCTTAGGGACATAGTATGAACCCACTCTTTATTGGAGGGGAAATCATCCTAGGATAGGGAGGACATGGCTCAGGCAAAAAAGGAAGTAAGGTGAGGGAGGGTAGAGGAGAGGAAGAGAAAATAGGACAGGAGGAGAAAAGACAGAACAGGACAAGATAAGATGATTTCCCACCAGGAAAAAAATCTCCCCAAAATGATAACATAACAGAGAAACGAAGTAGGGACGTTTACAGATGGGAGGACTAAGTATTGTTAAAATGTCTAGTTTCTACAAATTGAAAATGGGTTCAATGAAATCTCAGTTATAAATCTAGCAGTGCTTAATGGTGGAAAACAAAGCTAAGTAAATGCTAAACTTTATATAAAAATACAAGGATCCAAGGTCATTAAAAAATAAGAATGAAATTGGAGAACTTACATATCTGATTTTAAGACTTATAATGCTGACATAAGAAAGTGTATAGTTTGCATAAGAACATATAATTAGATCAGTAGAAGCCAAGATACTCACATGTACTTGGCCAACTGATTTTCAAGCCAGACACCAACTCAGTTCAACAAGGAAGAAGATCCTTTTCTGCAAAAAGCATTAGACACACATACAAAAAAAATTTTTTTTTAAAGTAAAAGCTTAATAGTTGTTTCATCACATACACACAAAATTAAGTCTGGGTTACATCTAAAGGCAAAAGATAAAAACCCAAAAGCTTCCTGAAACAAACATAAGAAAGTATATTTCTCATATTGGAATAGAAAAGTTTTCTTAAATAATACAATAAAACACTAATCATAAAAAATATTCCATGAGTTAAACTAATGGTAAGAATATGAACCAATGTACCAGGGCTAAAGGAAGAACTTAACTAAATAGTCCATAAGGGAGTTAATTCACCTCCTACATAGAATCAAAATACTCTGATGGGAGTAGCAACAAAAAATTATGCCCTCTGTAACATAAACAAGTTCTGGTTCTTGGATGGATAGTCCCTTCTTGCATGTTTGAATAGTCTTGAGGACTATATGATTTTACCCTAATTTCAAACAATGTAAAGCCTGAATAACCACCTCTCTTTTGAAGGAGGAAAATCTTTTTTTTTTTTGAAGGCAGAAAATTCTAACAAGAGTTATGATACTTTTGTCAGAGTAAATCATTTGTATCTCTTACTACTGAATACTTCCCGTTTTGTTCTATTTTGCTTTAAAGATTCTGGCAATTGAACCTAGGGCTTTGTAAATGCTACACAAAGAAGATACTACTGAGCAACTGCCACCCCATTCCTTGCTGTACACTTCTCATTCAGTAAAAACATCAATGCCAAGAGACCCTACATAACCTTTTTCTTAAAAAAAATGGTGCTTAGCTTTAACACTGTACTTCTTAAAAATCCAAAATTCCTAAAAACAAGTCCTATGAATCGCACGCGGCCTTTCACGGTACTTTGATTTCAGTACATATTGGAAAGGAAAGAGCAGGCTACCAGAACTCAGACATGTCCTCTAATCAGGCAGTCTTGCAATAAATGGCATAATCAGTCCATCTCTTCCCCTTAGCAGCACAAGCTGCTGACAGCGATCAGTCTTCTAAAACAAGACCACGATGCTTGTCAATGTAAGTGATTGGTCAGTCATGGACAGTGTCAAACTCCATGATATGGTATTTTTAGAGTTCCTCATTAGAGTCAACACAGGTTTACTACGAAATGCAAGACAGTTTTTCTGATCTTGCATTTCTGATGAGGACCTGCTGCCAGGGCAGAAGCATTTTCAGGCCTGCTTCCAAATGAGAGATGGCACTGTCCCACTGCAGGAGGCACACACTATCTTTCAGAAGAAGCAGCCTTTTTACCTATAGGAGTTGGTGACCATCACAGTTCTGCTTTCCAGCCCCGTAATACACTTAATTACTCAGCTAACTTGGGAGAGAGCGAAAGGAAATGCCTTTTATCCCCTTAGAATTCTCCTTACAAATTGTATTTCCTGTGGTCCAGGTCACACACTTTTCCATGAGCAGTCTTTCACATCAATGAGCACAGGCTTCTAAAAGCCTCAAGACAGTTAAATCTCAAATCACAAAGCTGCATTCTGTATAAAAGCTCAACAAAAGCTACAGGTCCACCTGCCAGAGAAATAGTCCTCTCTGAATAAGAAATCAGACTGAGTCTTTCTGAAGTAGTCATGACAAAAGCCTCTGTGCGTGTATAAAAGAACTTCGTGGCTACTGCCAATAAAAACTACTGTTGTATATAAAAGGCAGCGACTCTTGTGTTCGTAGATATGAAATACCAAAAACTCATTTGAATGTAATCCATTAGGACACTCAGGCAGAGAATAACAGTAAGGACGGTACCCCCTCCCATTTATGATGCTTTACTAAAAAGCATTTGTGCATCTGGTATCTTATTTGGGGAAATGTAAGGAGGACTGTAGACAGCATTCCTGAGCAGGTTGTAGAGATACTCTACAAAGAGACCACATAGTTTTACAGAACTGACAAGAAAAACAATGAGGCCCTCTGCTCTTAGAGAAAAAGCCTAATAAAACCTAATTTTGCATTTTCTCTTATGCAGAAAAACAGTTGAGAAACTAAGAAGCTATTCTGTAGACCACTATGTTCTCCCAGATTTGAAAGCAATACAGAATTAACCGCAGTGGTGTTAAGAGCCTGAAAAAGAAAGACCATTAACTGCTACAGATTTCTTTCCTCCTAGCGCCTCATCCCCCCCCCCAACTCTTTTTTTCTTGTTTGTCAAGCACTGAAGCTTAGAGATGGGTATGCTCTGCCCTTTTCATCCAGAAATACTACACCAGAAAACAGACACTCCACCAAAGAGCACCACAATCCTGCCTTTATTATAATATCAAAAAGAAACTGAACTTGATAATGAAGCTTACAGATTGATCAGTTAGGACAGAGAGCTTAAGTAATAAAGTGAAGAAAGCAGAAATACAAAAGAATCTAGATTCTCTCCTGCCAGACTTCACACATTTAACTGCCTTTCTTGCAAAGGACTATATTGCTGTGTGCCTGGTGAAGGGATTATTCTTAAAGCGATTATTCCAAGCTGTGGTTTCACCTCTGAAGGATTCTAAGATTCAGAACAAAATTTCAATTCAACCAAGTGATAAGAGTTCCAAAAAACCCAAGAAAACTTGCAAGCAACCTTGCAGAGATAAGACAGCTCTCCAACTCTTCTCTTAAAATCTGAGAACACTTTTTCACTTCCTTAAAGAAACAGTCAGATTGTGGTATATTACAGTAGGAAAGAAGGTTTAACTGATTTATTTCATAGCCTCCTGATAGAATTAATGAAAAGGGAACTCACTGATAGGAAATTAGAAAGACTATTCTGAAGGGAAAATGAAGGCTGAAGAAGCAGCAGTAAAGCACACTTGTCTAGCACATACAAGGCCTTGGGTTCAAACCCCAACAATGAGAAAGCAAGACAAAACAAAACGAAACAAGCCAAAAGGGAAAATGAGCCTTTTACTTTTCTAGCAGTTAACAAGTCAGCAAATGAGTCAGACAAGTTATCTAATGAACCTCAGACTTTGATGAGGACATGGTAGTTACGTGCTATGACTCCTATCAACACAAAAGCAATTAAAGGAGAAATAGCAGGGTTTTTTGCTCTTAGCCCTACCACCATCACACACCCCGTGCTGATGTTGAACTCGGGGCCTTAAACAAAAGCCCTACCAAAGAGCTACAATACTGCCTCCCTGTTTTTGACATTGGGTCTCTTTAAATTACCCAGACTAGGGCCTGGGATTTAGCTCAGTGGCTGAAGCACCTGCCTGGTAGGCATGAGGTTGTAAATTCAATCCCTGGCATCAAAAAATAAATAAATAAATAAATAAATAAATAAATGAATAAATAAATAAATAGCCCAAACTAGCCTGAGTTTTCCAAACCTTTAATCTCAACCCCTCCAGACCTTGGTATCACAGGCTTGCATCCAATTATGATTTACTCTTTAGATTATACATTCTTTAGATGAATTCTAATTTCTTCCCAGTTTAGACCTGCCACTTCGTTTTTTTCCTAAACTTGGTTTTACTGTCATCCTTCACTCAGAAAGTCAAACTTCTCTACAAAGGAAAAAGAATTAGAGACGGAAAGAGAAACAGCACTTTGAAGGAGTAAGAATGAGGATTGAGAGACCAATTGCAGACAGTATCTAAATTCTTTGAAAAGAGATTATACTGGAATCTCACCTACATCAAAAACCTATTGGTATGTCTTTGTCTAGGAGTAGTAAACTCAATATAATCAGTAGCCCATTGATAAAAAGATCTCATTGCAAATAAAGAGTCCAAGTAGCAAATATATAGATGGAGACAGTCTTTTATTTATGTTACTACCACTAGGGCTTAGAATAAAACTAAAATAATACTAGTAAATGTTATGCAATGAAACCAACACATGTACAGGAAAAAAAGGAAGAAAAGTTATGAACTCCTGAGCAGGATATCAAAAATTTCTGTCCCGTGAAGCTACCCATGAGGAAAAAAAGACAGAAAAAATACAATCAGTATTTATTAGTAATGACAGTTTAAAAACAAAAATCTGCTTTCTTCAACTACTTAAATGCTAAAATCACCATTTAATGCCTAAAACTAAGTTTACATTATAATCCAGTGACAAAACTCACACACATGTTTCAATAATTGGTTACAAAATAATTTTAGAGTTGACTATATATGCCTAATACAATTTAAATCAGACTTTTGATGAAAGTGAGATCAGTAAACTGTTGTCTACCCAAAGAATCTTCAAAGACAGAGCCATGTTCCTACTAACATTAACAACTGCTGAAATGCATTCCTTTAAAAAAAATATTCACTTTCTTCCAGGGGTAGAGTTTTCCAAAGAATTAAAAGCTAAAATCTAAAAGGAAGTTGATCCAAAACAGAGAAACACCACAAAAAGCAGACTTCCTTTAAAGCAACTTATACACTCTACTTGGTCAAGAGGGCTGAAAACAAAGCTCTCATCATTTGCTCTGTTTATTCCACAAAAGGTTCAGAACAAGAAACTGTGGGAGCCATTACTGGCCAACTGGTTGAAGTGCACCACTGGTCTCAGAGAATGCCTCTTAAGCTCAGACACTTGAAAGAAGCCCACTGGAAGTCAAGAAGGCTGTGGCATACCATGCAATTTTCAGCTTCAGAGGAGGTCAGCAAGCAAATGCTCAGAAATTATCAAAACACCACAATGGACAAATACTTACATGAATATTTGCAGCATAATGATTTTTAAAAACAGAGAGTAAGTCAAATTAGCATAAAGTAAGTATGATAAAACGCTAGTGAGATAATCACAGAGATCTGATTTGGTGCAGAATTCTGAGAAAGTTTTGCAGGGTAGCACTGCTGACTTAAAACTGCTATGAAGCAGAAGGGAGGAGGAGGGAAGAGCACTGAAAACAGTCATATCGGACAGAATGCAGCACAGGACAAATGTATTAGAAACAATTTTTAAAACTCAAAAGGGACTCTGACATGCATCGATCCCCTTAATAATTACGATCTGCAGCCTTTGGTGACTTTTCTGTCCTTCTATTGTGATAGCACAGGTCATTCCTTTCTAAAGTATGCTATTTTCCTGTTTCTACATAGTAGCGTATTTTATAGGATGCCTTCATTTAACAAAGCAAACACAAAAGCAAAATTCACATTAACTGCTGAGAATATGTCGTGCACAAGAAATTTTTTCCCTAATAAATCAATGGAAGCAAAAGTTAACTGCAATAAAATAGAATTCAGCTGTTTCTTCAGGAGACTCTCTCTTTATCTTTTAATGAAAAAGTCACAACCAGGAGAAATAAACTCTTACGGTGTTGAAGATACTAAGTTAAATAGAGGCATACCATATATAGGTATTTAACAGTCTGACATCACCTCCAGCCAAACCCCTTATTAATATTTATAGTGTAGATTACTCCTCCTTCCCTTTTTAATGGTGTGATCTGTGTTCTATAACCACTCATTATTAACTAATGTTAATAATGGCCATTTCTGAATAGCAAAACTATAGTTTTCTTTTTTAACTTTATGTTTATCCAAATTCCCTGCATTTTTCTCAAGTGCATTTCATTTTTTTAAAGGTACTCTTAAAATCTGCTGAGATGATTGTTAACTAAAATTTCCTTGATGCTTTCAACAAAATACACTGAGATATTACTCCAAATGATCATCAAAATACAATTATAGCAACAATGAATGCTGGAGTATGGTCTGAATCTTTACAGACAATACACTACACACATAAACAATAGATGGACACATACTAGTTTCTCTATCTTTAAAATGAGCCCACTGTATAGTAATAATACAATGGAGATATCATCAGATTTTATGGCAGAGCCAAATACTTAGACAAAACAGAGACAGTTGGTCTATCTGCTTATACTGTTAAGTAGGGCTTTCCAGATTATAAGGGGACCCCTAAGTCCACAGAGCAAAATAATTCTGCTTAATTGGTTTGAGAAGAAAATTCTCTTTTTTTAAATGAGAGTAGGATGCTTTCCTCATGGATTAGCATTCTTTCAAAAAAATTGAGAAAGCATCTGTTAGTGAAGGAGATAAAATAAAACTCCTTTAGATATTTTCTACCCATTAAAGACTATGGAATTGCTGACTATAGTCTTAAGAGTCACTGCACCCTCTAGCATACGACAGGTGCTTCCACAGAAAAAATTATTTACCCAAATAGTCCAGAAGCCATAAAGTGATGTTAAATTCTCACTATAGAGAAACTATTCATACCCTCCATTAAGGTGTTCCTTAATGACTCAATTATTTACACAATATGCAAACTAAGAGCAACAAGGGTGATTTGTTTTGGCTCCTAATTACAAAAAGAAAGTGAAAAGTTAGTTGGGTACTAAACAAGTCCATATAATAAACAGGGTCACAGTTCTTAATGAACAGGCACTCTTGATAACACAGTCTAATTTCTTAATAAGAAGGTCTTTGTGATTTGTATTAGGGAAAAGAGGAATTTTATTGAGTATTCACTAACAAAAAATATTTTAAAAATTTGTTTTTCTTAGAAACTTACTCTAAAATCTTCCAATTTAAATCTGCGAATGTGTTAATAATAATTTTATAATTTGAAGCTCTGACTTTCAACAACTTCAAAATAATGGGACAAAATCTAACTAGCAGCAATGCCCTAGATTAACAAAAACAACCTAACTTACATGCATGCACACATACACCCATAGATACAAAATAGTGGTTATGCCTATAAAACACAAAATTACACAGCCAGCCACGGCATTCTTCTACTTGCTGCCGAAAGATGTGTTCTACTGAGATGCCCACCCACATATATTCCAACACAAAAATAAAGATTTATTCACATATTAAAAAGTCAACTCACATCACAAAGTTGAAAATCTGCTTTTTGTTATGAGTAGATAAATCTGCTTGTCTTTTTCTCCTCAGAACAAACATAATAAAACAGACAATGAGTGCTGGATATAACTCCTAACATTCTCAAAAAAGACCAAAAGACAAAATGAATTAAAAGGCTTATTCTCAATCTAGGAAAAGCCTCCACTTTATCTCCGCCCCTAAGGGGCTTATAAATGTCTTCAATTTTAGAATGAACATGATGAGAGTTTTGTTATAAATTGAAATGTGTAAAATTTAAAAAACTTTTAACCTTTTAAAATATAATTTAAAATACTGTCAACTTATTCAGTAAACACACAAAAAAAACGACTTTCATCTCCTTCTTTACCAGGTACATAATACATCTCAGTAAGTCTGCTGACCTATCGCTTCAAGAAAAGAAAGAAACAAAAAATCAAATTTCCATTCTAAATATGAAAGAGATATTAATAAGGAGTACAAATTAGAAAAAAAAAAAAACAGGTTGTGAGCATCTTGACTTTCCCACTGTCTTGGTTGTGCCCAGCTCCACGCACCAAGACACCCCTGAATGCCCCTTCCTAGAGGTCTGAGGGGACACTGACCAGGAGTCGGAAGCCAGGCAACAGCTCCCACTTTACTCTGGAAGGAAAGGACATAAAACAAGAAGGCATCTTCTAAAACAGTCATGGGAAATCAGAAGAGTACTTGCAAATGTGAAATATTACACCACTTTTTCATTCTGTCTGGGGAAGAAATCTACTTCTACCACTGTTTCCCCTCTGTAATACTTTCAAGCTCAAAGAATAAGTTTCTAATTCTCTCAGTCACATAATAAAGAGCAGAAAACATTCCAGATAATTTGTGCCAATTTAGATGATTCATGTATTGCTTTCCCAGACTAAATGGTCTATGGCCAGTGCTTTCAAGTGCGGAGCGCAGGACCTAATTACAGATCTGAGTCACTGTTTAGAAGTTCCCTCAGCCCAGTGGGCTATCCCCACAAAGGCACCATTTCATTTGGAGGTATAAAAACAGTCCAAGTCTGCAAGTCCCTTTATAGATTAAAACAAAACAAAAACAAAGAATAAGATACAATGCCATTCAACAAAACAAAAAAGAAACAAACAAAAAGAATTATCAGTGAATTAAATACATTTTTCTAAGAAATTTTCCAAAATAGGGCTTTCAACAAATAGCCAAGTATAAAAGCCAATGGTGTATGCTTATAAGTCCAGCTACCCAGAAGTCTGAGACAGGAAGATCACAAGTTTGTGGTCAGTCTGAGATGCTATATTTGAAACAATTTTTAAAGGCTAGGGACTTAGCTCAGTAATACAGTGCTTGCCTAGCATGTATGAGGCCCTGGATTCAGTCTCCAGTAACCTAGAAACAACAATAAAGCAAATGTAATATTCAAGTTTTTTAAACAAGAAAATGGACAGAAAGCATATTGCAGGATCATACCTTACATAGTTCCTTTACTGATCTAATGTCTGAAACAGCACTCTTACACATTGAATATTGTCTCTCAAAGCCAGAGATTTACACCGGTTTCAGACATAGACTGAATATTTTATCTACTAAATGGAAATACTCAAGCATAAGCAACATTTTAATTTAAGATTCAAGTCCACAATAGGAGGGAAAAGCTAACGACCATTTTATTTAGACCAAATTTTTAAAAAATCATTTAAAACAAAAATAAAATACATGCATGAGGAACAAAATCCTAAGATTTTACTTCAACAAATTATACTCTTGTCTTCCTCCTAAAACATGAATATGAGATATATGAGTTAAGGAGAAAAAATTCTTCTGAGTTTGCATTTTTCTCAAATCAAAAACATTTAAACAACAATGACACCTTGAGCCAAGCATGGTGGCACATGCCTATAATCCCAGCTCCTTTGGAGGATAAGGCAAAAGGACTTCAGATTTAAGGGCAGTATGGGTAATTCAGCAAGAACCTCTCTCCAAATAAGATTTTTAAAAGGGCCAAAGATGCAGCTCAGTGGTAGAGCTTGTCAAACATGCCACCTCACCAAAGAGTGAGGGAAAAAATGGAAATTCTCTTTTAATTATCATAAGCCTTCCTCTTACACTTTATCAGCAGTCTCCCAAATTGAAAGGATTAATAATTTCTTAAAGGAAGTGACTATTCAGTTCTGTGGAAGCAACATTCCAAACAAGAACAAAGACTGACACAAATATTCCAGCAGTAAAAGAATGAGGCTTTCTAATGTAGAAGCTAAATGACTTAAAGTACATTTCATGCAAAAGAGATACAAAATGATCTCTATGATACAATGTTGGACCACAGAAAAAATATGAGAATAATGGAGATTTTCAAAGAAGTTCCCAAGCAACGAAGATTCTGTTCAGTTTTGAAGTACAACTTTCAAAATTCAGACAACTGGGGTATCTCTTCTATACCCTGACTGACACCAGTATCAGCACCAGACAGACACACCAGTAAATTTTAGAAAGCACAGATCTATAGCTATGTAAGTAAATTGTCACAATGCAAAAAAAAAAAATACATAAACTTACTTAAGTTTCCATTCTGACCCCTCTGATGAATAAAACTATTTAAAGGAAATAGTAATTAACATACTCTGAAAAGGATTAAGTGACAATGCAGTTTAGTTTAAAAGTGTCCTGTACCTTCAAACTGTATAGGAATGTAGAAGCAGGTACAGAAAATGAACTGAGTGGCAGACCATGTAGCAGAGGAAAGTGCTTTACAGCAAAAAGCTGTGCAAATGTTGTTTCAAGCTCATCAACCATTTAAAAACTAAAACATTTATTGTGTATCACTCAGATAATAGATCTTTGCTAAGTATCTAAGAGCAAATGCATAGCCTCCTTCAGTGACCTTGAACTTCGTGATTTTTAACTTCTTCATGATTTTAAATAAATGTACACAGCATCTACTTGTACCTCAAGTTAAACAGCATACAAAAATCATACAGCACATGATAAAAAGTGTAAATAAATGCCTGGGAATAATAAAAACCAAACAGTACAATAGTTCCATGGGGACAGAGAAAGAGAACTGCTATTAGGAATGATGATACTGAGTTTTCAGCCATTTGGTGGAACTGATAAACATTCAATGTCTCTAATGAGTTGGGGCTAGATACAAATGGGTATTGTTATTTTTCAGATAATTTTTATATTTGAAAAAGTCCTATTTTTTTTAAAAAAAGAAATTAGAAATATGAGTTTAGATTATTCTAGGAAAACACAAAGTACAGTTGTGCACATTTTATAGGAGATGGTTTTAGACCTATATTCCAAGACTCTTTTTAGCATTCCTAGCCCAAGTCAGTTTGCTGATTAAGAGGTGAAATGAGGGGTATGTGTGTGTGTGTGTGTGTGTGTATGCGCATGCACTATTATTCTATTCTTATGTCTCTGAATATGAAATAACTACCTGCTAACTGTTAAGAGTAAAGAGGATGCCACTATATAGTTCTTGCTTAACTTAATGGCATTATTTTGCCTTGCTTTGCAATTACTCCTACATTCCTCAGGGAGAAACTAATGGATTACTAAAAATAAAAGAGAGATTAAGTGAATCACTTCAGACGTTTTGGCTCCCAACTCAAATAGGTTTGGTTTAAACAAAAAGGAAATGTATTGGCTCAAACACTGGGCAGGCTTCAGAACTGGCTTCCCTGTGACTCTGGACTCTGTCCACTTTGTGTGGCTTCTTGTAAAGATTGAAAGACTTTAAAGACTGAAAGACTTGTAAAGACTTCTTGTAAAGCTATAGCTATAACACACCTCACCCCAGCACACAACAATATTCAAAAGCAACAGGCAGTGTCTTCCTGTAGCTGTGTTCTAAGTATGAGAAGACTTCTGCCAGAAGCTTCAGGCAAACCCACCTAGGGGTCTCACTGGCTGGAACAGTATTACCAGACTATTTCTGAGATCATTAGTCTAGCCAGGTAACACTCAAGTTTGATGCAGCCAGAATTCAAGAATCAACCAGGGACAAGGCTGGCTAGGTGCCCCTAATCAGAGTCCACTCACTCTGGACCTAGTCATTACCCTAACAACTCTTTAATATGGGAAACGCATGACTAGCTCCAACACTCAAGTCCACTCTGTTGGCATTTATAGAAAGCAGTCTGTGCCTATAAGAACATGAAATAAAGCAATGTCACGATATATCTGTATATAAAACTAGAGACTTAAAAAGAAAGGCAGCCAGATAGTCAAATGTACTGATCTCTGAGAAATGATTATTTTAAAAAACTGTTTCTATATTTCCATTTCTCCCACCAATAATTTAAATACATGATCTGGGGTTGTCTAGAAACGAATGGGGAGGATTTAAACACAAAAGTCAAAACTTTGCAAATATACATTTATAGCATGGTACTTACTACATTCTTGTGGCATGGCTACAGAAACTTAGACAACAGCATCCATACTACTAATGTATAACCTGAAAGGAAAAGTTAAAATACATCAGAAATTTCACTAAGAAACTTTAAAAAAGTCTTACTTTATTCTGAAAGGCAAACCAGCCTTCTTAAAGGAAGCATCTGTACTTTAAACATCAGAGAAACTCTCAAATGAAAGTACCTAAATATTTTTAAATTAAGATTACCAGCATCAATTTCAGATCTGTCACAAAACAAAACAAAACAAAGCAGGCTATGGTATACCCATAATCCTAGCACTCAGAAAGCTGAGGCAGGGCGAGACCCTGTCTCAAAAAACAAACAAACAAAACACACACACACACACACACACACACACACGTATTTTTTTGAATGACATTGTCATGTACCACTATTTATAAAACTAAACAAGGAGCTAAGACAAGAGGATGGCAAATTGAAGTCTAGCGTAGGCAAGCGAGTGATCCTGTCTCAAAGCAAAATATAAAAGGGATAGGGAATATATAGTTCAGTGGTCATGTGCTAGATTTGATACCCAGTACAAAAAATAAATACACAAAAAACCAAACTGAAACAAAAGGGACAAAGACAGAATTATTAAATCTCCAAGCCATGTAGTCTAACAAGAAACCTCATAACACACTAAAAGAAAATGCTTAACACTCTACAATAGGCAATTAACTCATTCAATCTGATGCAATTTAAAGTTCAACAAATCAGCTTCAACTTTAATCTCTAAAGTAAAAATAGTTCTTTACAAAAAAAACACACACATATCTGATTCAAGTATTGGATACTGCATCATCTTATTTCACAAAATCTTTGAATAGTCAGTATACCATGGACTAGTCAACGAACAACCATATAGCTGAAGACTCAAGATCTTGGGATGGATTTAATATTCACAAGTGAAAGGTTAGAACTCTGCCTTTCTCCATGCCCCAGTACAAAAAGTATAGCAGGAGCTAGGCACAATGGCCCTCATCTATTCAAGAGGCTGAGACATAAGGATTGCTTGAGCCCAAGAGCTTAAGGTCAGCCTGGGGAAAATATTTAACTATTCTGGAAAAAACAACAACAACAACAACAAAAAATAGCTGAGTATAATGATGCACAGCTGCAATCCCAACTGCCTAGTAGGTTAAGGCAGGAGGACTCCAAGTTCAAGACCAACCTGAACATGTTATCAAGAAGACCCTGTCTCAAAATAAAACATAAAAAGGAGTGGGCATGTAGTTCAGTGATAAGGATGCCTTTGGGCTCAACCCCCATTGCAAAAAAAAAAAAAGTTTAAATAGCCATTAAGAGAGTAAACAAAGGTAGAAGCCTCAAAATAATAGAAAGTATTTTTGTGGTGCTGGGGATTGAACCCAGGGCCTTGTGCATACAAGGTAAGAACTCTACCATTGAGTCACATCCCCAGCCCAATGACAGAAAATATTTACAATACATATATTCATCAATGAATTCATTCACAGTATATAAAGAACTCCCACAAAACAATTTTTTGAATATCCTAAATAGATCCTAAATTCAGTATCCTAAATAGAATACTGAAATGACCAAAGAGCACATGAAAACAGCCCAACCACATTTATTGTCATCAAAATATGTTAAAAATAAAATAATATCAGACCAGGTGGTACAGGCATATAGTCCCAGCACTCTGGGAGGCTGAGCCAGGAGGGCTCATGTCTGAGCTATGGCTAGAGTTATAGCTCAAGTCCAAGGCCCTAAGTTCAATCCCTAACACTGGGGAGCAGAGGCACACTAAGCTGAAATAAGATAAAATTACATATTAGTCAAGTGGCTAAAATTTAAAAATCAGACAACATCAAGTCTTAGGACATGAAGCAAATGAATTCTCATATACTACTGGTGAGAGTAAAAACTAAAACCATTTCACAGAATCACAGTAGAATAAGAATACGGTCTCTGATCCTGGGTAAATGTCTTCTAGCAATGGTCACAGATAGGCCCTTAAAAATACTTATAATAATATTCAAAAAAGAATTAGGAATAGCCAAAACCTAGTAACAAACTATTGCATATTGGTACAATGGTATACGATACAACAAGAGTAAGTACATTCTTCCTGCAAAGAGTCAGATAGTAAATATTTCAAGCTCTGTGGGCTGTAAGGTCTTTGTACTCTACCCTATGTACTTGACACTGCTTCTAAAGTTCAAAACCATACATTAGATCTTGGCTATTCCAATAAGACTTTATTTATAAAAGACTTTATTTATAAAAACAGTCAGTCCATAAGCAGTTTTGCCTGGTGTCCTGCAAAGAAAATAAATGAACCACAACAATATGACACTGATGAACATTATGCTCACAAACATAATGGTGAGACAAAGAAGCCAGACACATATTATGCTATTCTCTCTGTATACAGCTTCGAAATGGGTAAAACTATCTATGTTAGGAGTAATGTGTAGAGGATGAGACTAGGGGAGAAGAAAGGGGAAATCTGCCAATATTATATTTCCCTGATTTCAGTGAAGATTCATGGTTATGTTCAATGTGGAAGGTTCATATGAGTAGTATTCATCTATGATCTGCCTGTCTTTATTTTGAGTAAGAAGGTAAAACATCTTTGGGGGGTTTGGGGAGGGAGTGAAAAACCGTCTCACCATGTAGCCCTAGCTTATCTAGAATTCACAGTGATCCTCCTGCCTCAGCCACCTGAGTGCTGGGATTATAATAATTTTTATAAATAAAGAATATGGGCTAAATTACTAAGTGGAGGTTTCTCATAGCTCACTGTCTCTGGGTAAGAGGCTTGGGAACAATGGCAAGCCTTGTGTTCCACCAGCAGGTTTCTGAAACCCCTCATTTATAATCTGATGTCTGCACTAAAGAATGAGCTGTGATTAGACAGAATACAAGGAAGGTAGCAGGAGGTGAGTGCAACACAGAGGGAGAAAGGAAAGTAACAGATGGGTGAATGAAGGATCCACAGAAATAAAGCCTCCCATTTTAACATAATCTGCTGAATAATCTATACCGAATACAAAGTAACATAAGCGGCTTAGAAACACAATTTGGAAGGTCACTGAGCTCGCCTTTGGGACAAAAATAATGACAATTTTAAAGCTTACTAAGGTTTTTAAAAGAATGCTGGAGGGAATTTATTTTCAGTACAACAATTTCTTTCAACCTAGTAGATTAAACGGGCAATAAGTTTTAATTTTTCAAGTAAAAAAGCAAATCTAACAGATAATACATCCTAGATTTTCTAGGCTTCCAAACTATCCACAGATTATACACCTGATTCCATCTTTTCACTAAACATGGTAAACTAAAATTTGCTAAGTTAAATTGTATTAGACAATCTAATTTCCAGGAGTCACAGGAAGTCATTAAGTTACCAGGGTAGTGTACAAATACATTAGGATAGGCAGAGATTATGCAAAAGCTAAGAAGATGATCATGGACATCACATTTTACAGATTTACCTTCTATCATCATGGGCCTCTCCCATGAGATTAAATAAAAAGTAGAGTAAAAAAATACTGGAAAAACACTGAAATCTGTTCTCTATAATCCAAAACTGATATGTGCAAGAAACTGGACTAGAAGCTAGAAAGACAAACATAAAGTCCTTGTCACAGAGGAAGCTCACAGTATAGACAACCTGGCAAGCCTCTGTATCTATACTTTAAATGTCATAAAAGTTACAAAACATGGCCAAATGCTGTGGGAACTGTGAATTATCTGGAGGGAATTATTAAATAGATGAGAAATGAAATGCAAATGGGGAAAAGATGAGGAGACGAAGTCTTTCCATACAAAGAAGAGCAGAAAGGGATTCTGAATGATTCCAGACAGACACAGTAACAGGAATAGGAACATCGTTTTCCCCAAAGAGAGAGAGCATGCACAAAGGCATGGAGGCATGACTGAGACAGTCGTGTCTGAGGAACAAACAAGATACCACAGGTAGCCAGCAACTGGCGCATAAGGACAAGCTACAACTGAGATGATAAGGGACTTGTCAATCATATTGAAGTTTGAATTTTAATCTTACAGTCATGGAGCCAATGGAGTAGAAAATGAGGGAAGGGAAATACAAGAAACAAAGGGACAAGGCATGTCTCCAAATACATCATTTTGTATGGTTTGCTATTTAGAACCATGGTAATAATTAGCAAAATAAAAAAGCAAGTAATTTCTGGGTGCAGGGGCCTGAGCCGATAATCCTAGCACTCTGTAGGCCGAGAAAAAAGGATCACATGTGCCTGGAAGTTCAAGACACTGCACATTGAGGGTGGGAGGAGACACTGGGGATTGAACTCAGGGCCTTTGTGGTGAGCTATAGACCCAGTCTTTTCTTGTTTTTTGACAAAAATTCTCAATAAATCACCAAGTTTTCCAGGTTACACTTTAACTTGCAATAATCCTGCCTCAGCCTCCCAGAATTCTGGAGTAATAGACATGTACCACCATGCCCAGCCAAAACAGACTATTGCAGCAATAAAAGAAAATATCACTATGTAAAACAACACAAATATCATAAATATGATGAGAGAACAGAGTCACATGCAAAAATACATACCATGTAATTTAGTTTACTGAAAGCTCAAAAACAAGCAAAGAAAAGTAATTGCTGTGACAATGAGGAAAAATCAGAGAATTCTGGAGTCACGGTGTTTGATTCCTTTTCTTGTTTTATTTTGCTCTATACTTTGAGACAGGCTCTTGCTATGTAGCCAGTCTGGTGGTGAACTTGTATTGCAATCTTCAGCCTCACAAGTGCTGGCATTAGACATGCACTACTACAACCTACCCGGTGTTCAAGTTCTTGGGCTGGGAAGTCATTTCACAGATGAGTAGTATTTCTGAAATTCACTGTCCTGTTCACATGTATGACTTGTGTAGTTTTCTATATTTGTCACACCTCAAAACATTCATGTTAACACAAAACACATGATAAGGGAAGATACTGGCAGCAGTATCTCAGAAAAGCTACTGCGCTCTTCTTGTATCCTACCAGCTGGCCACAATCTGATTCATTATTACTAATTAATTTCACTTTGATGACTGATTAAGGTAGTAGAAGACAGGTACATGACTCCATTGTAGAATTATTCACTATTTTCTCTTTGCAATTAATAAACATTTGATAGGTTCATTATATTGTTGTGGCCCGAGAATTTGTGTAGATTCTACCACTTGTTTATTCCCCCACTTTGGGAGGTACCAGGAATCAAACTCAGGACCTCATTCTTGCCAGGCAGGCATTGCGCCACTGAGCTAACTTCCTGGCCTTAGTTTTTTGAGTAATGCAAATATTGTGTTAGTCATCAGTCTTCCAGTTAATGTACCCACTCATTCTTATATTTATACCTTTCTGAAACTAGGTGTCTCACAGTCTTATTTTGTACTTTCTTATCCTAGAAACAGCCAGTTTTCCAATAAGACTGGTTCTTCTACTAGAGAATGGTATTTAAATACCACGATGTACATTGCTCTTTGAGGCTCATTTCAGGTACTCTCAGTTTACAGAATGAGGGACTACATAAGCATGTGTGCTTATACACACATTCCTACATACATACATACATGTACACATTTACACCTATATCCTGGGGTTGTTAAGGGACTCAATAAGCTGATAATGATTATGAAAAAAGTCAAAGGTACCTGTGAAGAATCAAGATTCTCCAAAAGCTAACAGTGAGAGGACCTGCCTTATCAGCTATCAATTCCAACATGGCAAGATAGCAGATTAAAGGCAACCCATTCAGGACACCTCCTGTCTCTCAGGAGTTACTCCTAATCACCCCCAAATTTTCTACTCTTAACCTTCACTGTTTCTTAAAATTTGCAAGTCCAGGAAACATGAACCCATCCTACCTGACATCTAGCAAGTTGGGAGTTACATTTGTTTTTTTCCTATATCATTTGGAGGTCCCACCAAGATACCTAGAAGAAGGTAAGAGTTTATGGGTTGTGACTCATTTAGGTAATTAGAAACTGTCATTCTTATTTGCCATTTGTTTATGACTTGTCTTTTATGCTTGACTTTTTATGTCTTGTATTTTTCAAATGATGATAAATTTGAAAACATGGTAAGATTATGACACTTCTTTGATGAGACATTTTATTTTTACCAGCAGGGTCCTGTATTCCTGTTTTGTGTATGGATTTACTAGTTGCTTAATTTACTGATGTTCCTTGTTTGACCAGTTTGTCTTGTTTGGCTGTTTCTCTTACTGAGTTATCTCAGACAACAAATGCAAGGCAAGAGTAATGTTAGAACGTTCCCTGCTGGACTCTGATACTAACTAAAAGGTAAATTTGTAAAATGTAATTTTTTTAAGAATAAAATGTAGTTTGTGAAATATAAATATCTCTTATAAGTTTAGGACTCCCTCAGTCACTTAATTGCAACACTGTAGCTGCCGACCTTAAATCTGGAAGGACAGGATTCACTGAGACAGTCTGGCCTGATTCCCTACTCCATGCTCATGCAGGGGAATAATATCAAGCCTGTTCTACCCTCAGTTTTCTTTCTTCCACTGGTGAAGAAGCAATCTTAGCTCTTGAGATTTCCCCACTCTTGCATTTCCAGGCTAATAGTGACGACTCATGGGCAATTTGTCTCAGTAACTTACTGTGAACCTGAGAAAAGACTCTTTTCACTGATCTAATTTGTTTTTCTCTCATTTTGTACTTTTCTGGTTTTTTTTTGGAGGCAAGTTTCTTCTGAAGATCAGAGACTCTGAAAAGGCTTTAGTCCCAGTCTGTCTCAAACTTCCCCTCCTATCTAACAATTAAGAGCTTTCAAGTAGAGACCACAGAAAATAAGCATTTGTTAATGACAAAGACAAAAAAGTCATCTTAGATGAGGAACACATACCCAGTCTCTGGGTCAGATAAGACATTGCAATTTTGCTCATCTGAGGAACACATATGAATGCAATGGAATTTGTTCAATCCTCACCTAGGGTCCTGGGCACAATTTCCCAGCCAGCTGGTATGGAAAACTGAATTGAAATTTGAGACCTAGGGTAAAGACCAATTTCTTTAGGTGACACCAGGAGAAGATATTTTGTAAGCGTTATACTTAAGAGATCAAAACATTCAGTTCAGGAGAGAATTTCTAAACTCTTTTATCTTACTTCTTTGTGCTCTCAAAAAAGCCCCAACCTCCTGGCTGTCTCTCCCCTCCTACACCCAGTTCTATCATTTATGTGTGTAGGGAAGGAAAGTACTTTTGATAATGTGTAAGTTGTGCTTGTCAGGCAATGCGTACAGGTTTTAACTTGTAGGTTTCATAAGCGTTACAGGTACAGAGACATAAAAAGTGTATTTTGAGTAAACCATCAGTTTGTCTTTCTTCTAAGGGAGACTGCCTCAGTGATTAGGTAGGGTAACACAAATGTCTCACTGACTTCTTTCCCCCAGGGCCCAGGGCAGGAGTTTTCTGCGCCATTATTTGCCTCCACTTCTAGAGGTAACTTGTTTTGCAGGCTGGGAAGTGCTACTACCATTTCCAATCTGCCCTTTTTCCCCCTCTCACTCTCTTTCAAAGAACTAGAAAGCAGTTGTTTGGGCCTCCTGATTATTGGTTTAATTTTGCTAGCAACACTTCCTTCTTTAAACATGGCTATCATAGTGGGAAACAGTTGTAGCTTGTGCTTTTGGAAACATTCTTTGGAGTTAGGAATTAAAGTTTCCAAAGAAGGTAGGGGTATGCATTGGTAAAGGTGGATAATCCAGCCTGACCTATCTTTTGGTCACTCTCTAGATAAGCAGATATCTGCTCTAGAGTAGGTCACCCCGGGGACACCTTTAGGGCATATAAAAACCAAGTAGAGATTTAAAAGGATGCTTTATTTTTTTCCTTTGTTTTTGGGAAACTCAAGGTCAAATGCTCTTACTCCTTTGGAATGTATTCTTAAAGCAATGGAATTTGTTCAACACTCATGTACTGAGAAAAAGTGGCTTAATATTCTTCTGTACCCCACATGGCCTGCCTACCCCCTAGAGATGACGTAGAATGCAGCGAGAAATAATGATTATCATATTAGCTTGCAACTAGAGTTGTAATGTAGAGAGAGGGAAAATGGTCAGAATGACCTTATGTTTAGACTTTCTTTTCATTAAACGACAGTCCTCATCTTTTGAGACAAGGGCTCTCCCATCTTGGCCTGTTTTAAAAATTTTCCCAAGTCCTACAATGTGTAGATGATACAATGTTCACTAATGATTTTGTCTTTGATGGAGAAACAGATGCCTTCCTAAAAGATGTCAACTGACTGGGTAAATTGCAACAGACATTTCAACAGCTACCAGAAAGAGGTATTAAGGGATACCCCATAGCCTCAGTCCTCAGAGGACTGCCTCTCTTTTTGTCACCAGAATATCTTGCCAGGCTAGCCACCTAACTAAGATTCTGAAAGTGAAAAGCCTGCAGCTAAGTACAGTTCAAGGGTCACAGGATCACCATGAAAGGGGCACAGGCATAGGGTAACAGCAGCTTACCTGGCTCTGGCCACTGCCTTGTACCTCCAGTTCGCCACTGCCAGTGTTGGACAGGGTTAAGCCCAGCTGACACCTTAGATTGGGCACAAGGCAAGAGGGATAAACAGGGACATTTTCTTTCCCTTTGTTTCCTTTTAAAACAGGAAAAAAAATGGTCATAGGTAGACATCTGCAGCAGAGCAGACTGGAAACTTGGATGGCCTTCTTGCCCACTGTTCGAATAAATACAAGAGTGCCATCTAGTCTATCTATACACCCAAAACTGGCTTGGGTAGTGCTCCCACTCCCGAAAAAAGTTAAAATTAACTGTAGTTATCAAAACAGCAGTTTGGGCTGTGGCTATCAAAGCAACAAAGAGAAGCCTGAATAGCCAAGTATTCCAATCAGATAAACCATCAGCCTAGGGTCCATCTAAAAAACTATCTTTGCTTTCACAGGTATAGAAGGTTTTTATTCCTTCTGATTCTTATTACCAGAGATCTCAATTAACTGACCTATAAGAAGTTCTGACTAGTCTACTTATAGTCACAAGCCTAAAAACTGTAAAAAGGTTATTGTAATTCAGTTTGGCCAAATACTGTTGCGTGCACTCTGGTCTATTAACAGTTGTCTTACGTGTGCGTCTCTACTCAATTTGTGACCATTTGCAACATCTGCAGGTGTTTTGTTTGAGCTCAACAATTTTTCCTTTTGCTTTTTTTGATCTTTAAAATATTTATGTCTACCAATTTAAGTTGGCTTATAGATAAGTGTCATTAGAGTTAAGGACATGCTTCCACCCAGGATGCCAGTTGATGGAATAGTGTCAAGGTTGGTTTTTACAAATGCAATGCATTTTGTTTCCTACATACAGTAACTTGGAAGTCTTTCACCGGTCATCGATAATGTGTTCGTTGTTATGATTTGGTTAACACCTGAGGATATTTAACTGACTTTGATAAACAGCAAGAGGTTAATTCTGATTAACAAGGGCCTTACTTTAGCTTGGTCTTAAACATCTAACAAGAAAGTATAAGCAAAAAATGTATGAAAACAATACCAGAGTACTAAAAGCTAGATATAAAAAGAGGCTCCAACACTGACCACCCTTCTGGCAGTTTCCAGCTACACCAGTAGCTGACCACAATTATGGTTCAGTGAGGCTAAAAAACTATGGTGGAACCTATGAAAGTGCAACAAGAGTCTTTAAATTCTCTGGCTAAAATTGTCCTTCAAAACTACCAAATTCTCTATTTTCTTTCAGCTAAAAATAGAAACACTTATGACAAGAAATACCAGGCTTATGATAACCTCCATCAGTAGAAGGGTCTAAGAACAGCTGGTTACAGTCACTGTTGGCTACAGTCGCTGTTCCAGTCCCTTAAAAAGCAATGTCTGGACATGGCTCTTTCTGCAATCTGCCTTTTTGATTCTAGTGTTCATGCTTTGATTATACACCCTTTAAAAATCTCTTGGAAAATTTGTTTATTCTTGCTTACAGGCTGCCAAACTCTGTTGTTATGCAAATGGAACCAACAACAAATGTGCCAAACTTCTTTTACCAGTATCCACTACATCAGAAGGGAGTTTATAACAGCTAAACTGCAACATGACTTCTATCCAAGGCCCATTAAATTAGTGTTCTGAAGAAGGCTCATGACTGCAATCTCTCCTACACTGATCCTTCTCAGCTCTAAGCAGCTAGATAACAACTATACCCCTTCTCCCCTAACTGCAGATAAGGATACCTCTTCTAAGGGGGGAATATTATAGACAGTTAAATAAGATAGAAATATTACAGGCAATCAGGGCTAATTCCTCAAAGGAGTTAGTGCATAAAATGAGAACACAGCAAAACTATGGTTGAAGGCACAGCTGAAGAAGATTAAAATCACAACAACCACACTTACATACTTCCTTAAGGGAAAAACAGAAGCCAGTATTGGTACCACTCTTTTGAGATTGTCTGTATAAATAAACCATTATCTCATTAGGCATGGGCCATCCTCTCTCATCCACTAAGATTACCAAGACTAAACCTACTGAGACTAAAACTACTAAGACTAAAGACAAGTCTAAAACTATAGATCACTGACCAAAGTTAATGATGTCATCGATATGGTCTTGCTACTATTGGATCGATATTAGACAAACAGCTATACTTGTAACCTTACTGGTTGATTATAGTTTTGACCCACATTGCACCCACATCATGCTTTTGCTCTATAAAACTTTCTCACAGAAGTAAGCTCAGTGGCAACATATCTGGGACCCCTCCTAACCCTCTGGAGCTAGCCTATTCCCCATTCTTTTTCCCCAATAAATTTTCCTAGTCTTAAAAAAAATTGTGGATTAATGTAGATAGATTAGGTTATTTAATAATAGTACTTATACAAATAATAATAGTACTTGCATGTTTATCTATGGGTAAAAAGAATTAAACTTGAGTTCCCTTTTCACTTTCTCTATAAAAACGAACAACAATTTAACTCAATACTTGCATGTAAAATTCAAAATTATAAGACTTTTAATAGACAATAAGAGCATATTTGACAGCCTCATAAAAGGTTAACAATATTTTTTAAAAAGATAAATAAAAATTTGTTCTACATTACAGTAACTTTTGCTCCTTAAAGATTATTAAGACAATGAAAAGATAAATGACAAATTAGGAAATGTATCACCTCAAAATAAGTAACCAAAGTATGTAACCCTCAGAAGTGTGTAAGACAAACAATCCAAGAAAAAAAATACAAAGTTATAAAAGAAAATAGAGGTCCCTGAATATATGAAATGACACTGAGTTTTTTTATGAATTAGGGAAACAAAAGGTACCTATTAGTTTAATTTCAGAGGTCAAAAACTGTCAATGGCAAGTATATGGCATAATAAAAATATTCAGATGCTCTCACAGGAGAATACACTGGCACAATCTCTTTGGAAAACAGCCAAGCATCAGTATATCTTCCCATCCAGAAATTTCAATCCTAAATTTATGTCTACTGGGAGACATACACAATTGCTCAAAACCAGAAAAAACTGCTAACAACTCAAATTCCAACATTACAATCAGAAACAAAATGGGTTTTGTTTGCAACAAACTTGATGAACTGCAATGCTCAATGCATGAAGTGGAAAAATTTAAGGAGACAGTGTCCCTAAATACCTTAAAGTAATCAGTTTATAAACTAAAAGATAAACAGAATTTTAAAATTGCACTGCAAGCTTAAGGAAGGTGGAGTCAATGTCATTGAACAGTCATTAATAGATTTTCATGGCTATGCACCAGGTATTGTGACTGTTTCTGAGACATAATACTGTATTTTATTTTTAGTAGTACGTTTACAGCATATAATGATTATATTTATTGACAGGAATTAGCACGTGTACATAACACATCTTAATTCTTTTTATATGGTCTGCGTCTCCCCTCCTCAGTCTCTTGGTGTCCTTCCCATTTGCTAAAGATCTCTCTCCCCGTTTTCTATTTTCTTTCATTTTGCTCTTTATTTATACTTTGGGTTTCTCATAGAAGAGAAACCATGCAATATTTAAGCTTGTGTCCAACACATATACTACTAGGCCCTCCAAGAGGTAACAACAAAAGTCCCCATAGTTTTGGATACTTTATAACCCCCAAAGTAAGTGCTAAATTACACAAAATGAAACAAAGCTGCAGATCTCATTTGTTATTGATAGAACATTAGTCCAGTTAAAACAGCATATAATCCATATGTATTTAAAGAAAATGCAGCCAGGGGTGGTGATTGCCTGTAATCCTAGCATTTGGGAGGCTGAGGCAGGGAGACCAAAAGAAAAAAAAGCAGATCTATTTCAGTACTTGGCTATCAATTCACTCAAATACACTATTGCATATTACAACAGTGTGATTTTCAACCAACAAAATATTAAAATATTTCAGATCAATATAATTGGAATTAAAAGAAACAAAAATACTCACAGGATCAATATAATTACATATTTTAAATTTTAAAGAGGGTAAAATTAAACACAACAAAACAAAGCAGAACACAAGAAAGCAATGTTAAGAGACATAAATTTCAAAGCAAGACAATCAGAGATCTTCACTATCTATCACACTGTCTCTTGTTTTCTTAATATAATTATATTTAAAAGACACAAAAAATGCTCAGTGCTACAGCCAGGTGGTATCGATCTGTGAACAGCACTGGGGCTACCACTTGCCACGTTGACCTTGCCAAGCTGACACTGCCAAGTTTAGTTGTCACATTCAAAAAAAAGGGCTTGTCATGCCATTTAAAGATAATAAATTTTAACAGTTTGAAAAAATCATAATATTTCAAGTTGGCATCAAAGGTGGTATTTTTCTTGGGCTTAAATGTTATATAGTGGTATGGTATTCAGAATTTAGACTATTATGGGCCACATTTTATGTGTGACAATATGTAAAAAATCTTTAAAACAAATGGTAAGTTACATAGAGAGGTTTAGTGACAGTTCTAGCTGATTTAGCTCTAGTTCATTATTTGTTTTCTAAAAGCACTATTACAAAAAAAGAGCAATTCTATATCCCATACAAGAAAGTTTTCAATTTAAGTAGAGGTGACATCTTATATAAGAAGTAATTGCACAGGTTAACAGAAGAAATGAATTGTTACAGAATACACTAGAGAGATGTTTCGACAAACCATTAGTTTTCATTCTCAAAGGTATGCAATAAGCATATCAGCCTAACAGTCATTGAATTTATTAGGCTATAATTTTGCTACCAGAATTCTCCATGCTTTCATTCAGAACACAATGAATAAATCAGAAGGCAATATTTGCCTCCCTATTTACAGTAACAACTGTGCATTTGGCCTGAATTCTAAATAATCAGGCTCTTTATAAAAATTTTGAAACTCAGTCAATATACAGATTATTCCACTAAAAATAAGCAGGAAGGAGACAGGCTCAACTCATAACTGTCCTATTTACTCAAACTGAAGGACTGCCCGCTCAGGCAAGCTGAATAAATACATAGACTGCATCATCACCATATATACTCTTCTCATCAAAACAGATCTGCTATAAGGACCTGAAGTGAGAATACTCAACTGGATATTTGATGACATCAGCATCTAAGATCTAAAATTTGCAGGTATAAATGCATAATCAATTACACAGTATATTTTTACACTGATTAGGTATCATACTTAACTGTGCCAATTTGAGTAAGAAACAAATGACTAACAATTGGATCAGCATAGTTCTGGGTGTGGCTGAAGGAATTTAATGAAGACAGGAGACCTACGCTGGTTATGTGCAACACCAATCAATAGGCTTGTCACCTAACTGGAACACAAGAGAAGTGAGGAAGGAGGACTCCCTCCTGTTTCTTTGGAGGAGCTCTAGTATTCACTTTCTCTTGGACAAGGTCTCCCAGCTTCCAACACAGACCATTCAGCTTCCTGATTCGAACTTACACTCACCACTACAGTGGGCTCTAGGCCTTTGACTGGATCCTTCAGAACTCCAGGGCACAGATAGCAGGGAATTTAGCTTAGCGGTGTAGGCTCCTGCCTTGCAAGTGCGAGGTTGTAAGTTTGATCCCCCACTGTCCCCACTTCTGATGCCAAATGCAAGGTCAGGTCACTGTACTTCAGATAGAATGGCTTTAAACTGGGGTTTTCCACATCAAACCCCAATGGAATCAGATAATTTCTTAGAACTCTAGGAGACAGTTACCTATGTTTATTGGTTTATTACAAAGGATGCAAATGAGGAATAGCCAAATGAAAGACATGAATAACGTGAGGTGTAAGTAAGGGGGATGTCTTCTCAGCACCTTGAAACATTCACTAGACCAGGATCTCTCTGAAACTACATCTTTTTAGGAATTTCTATGAAGAATGGAGGCTTTGCCATTTAGGGATGAGTCAGTGGCCGCAGATGCCAGCACATTTATCCTCTGTGGAAGTCATGAGATGGGACTAAATAAACATCCTTTTAAAACATTACTGGTTTTTTTGGACAGGATCTTAGTATGCAGTTCAGGTCAGCCTTGAACTCACTATGCAGGCCAGGCTAGCCTCGAACTGGTAGCAATCCTCTTGCCTCTCAGCCTCCCCAGTAGTGGGATTACAGGCATGTGGCACCGTGCCTGGCATAAATTTTGAATTTCTAATCACATGATTGACTCCCCAGAAACCAGCCCATTTACAGGATCTTTTAGGCACCTGTCATCTCACTAACATACAAAGACACATACCAAACTCCTGAGAGGTGAAAAGTCTTAGAAGGTTTTGTAAAGCACTTTTATGTAAAGAAATTCTGAGAACTAGAAAGGCAATGGATATTTACTGAAGATAAACCCAGTAAGGCTAACAGCTTTATAATATCTTACAAGAGGATGGACTATGTATGAACTTCTTTTAATCACAGAAAGTCTTTTCCTTGATCCAGTTCCTTCTCTGAAATGAAGAAGTAACAAGGTAAGGAGATATCAATGATAATTTTGAAGTTCCTAGTTAAAATAACTGGATGGATGGCTACACTATTACATTAAGGAATACAGAGAAACAAAAGTAGAGGTAGTAATGAAAGGGGGAAATGGCAGGTAATAGGAAGTGCTGCCTTCATAGGAAGCAAATATGAACTAACAGTTGATATATGGATCTTGGTTCATGGGCATATTTTCTTTGGGCCACAAAGTATTTTACAAAAATTCAACCTCATTTTTAAAAATCAGACCTTTAACATGTAAATCAGGGTAACAGCTTCTACTGAAAATTTAGGTGATGTGAGTGTGTGGGGCCTACATCCTCAAATCACAATAATGCCAGGAGCAAAAAGGCTGCATGGGGCCTGCATTCTCTCTCACACCTGTCCCATCCTAGCACTGCACTACTGATCCTCCGCCTCTGTTGGCTCATATTTATCATACCACTTACCTTGTTGTTTCTCTTACAGTAGAAAAGTATCTTTTTACCCAAAGGCTTGCTTTTACTCATTGACATTATCAGTGAGACTTCTGCAGGCACTGGAGTTCACAAATATACTATAAACAGAGTCCAGTAATTCAGATTAGTAAAAGAACGTGAAAGGTAACAAAAAGTGAAAGTTGAAGGAGATGATTTCAAAATGAGTTAAGTTGGTAGGAAAGCACCAACTGAGTTACAGCAGTAATTCACTTGGGTGTGAGATTAGTGCTAATCAAATATAAATTACCGATAAGATTACATACCAAATAGTTAAGGTTAATACACAAAAGTGTGTCTCTTAATTGCTGTCAACATAAATGTTAAACCAAGTTCTTGCAAGTCATTTTTCACTGACAAGAATTATCATATGACACCTAAATAACCTAAGTTTTCCCTTTGAAAATATTTTCAAATGAACAACGTAGGAAAAAAAAAATATTGGGCACAATGTGACAAAAGTTTTCTCAAATTATTGCTTGTATAAGAGTAACAATAAGGATAGGAGAAGACAAGATGGCGGACTGGTAGGTAGCAGGAGAGAGACCCTCTCTGAGAGAGACAGCTCAAATGCCAGAATAAAACACCCTGGAGAGACCCAAACAGAGAGAGATGGACTCTCACAACCCACGAAGAAACTAAAGCGCAAAAGACCATTCGAATATGAGGTCCTGGGGCTACTATTAGTGAAGATAAGATCACCAAGCACGGTGCCCTCCTCGAGCCACCTGAATCCCTGCCCGACCTGAACAAGCGATCCGCACCGAAGCGACTGGCTTGAGCTGCCAGAGCGCGGAGCTGAACAGCCCTGCATGCAGCTTGCCCGGACCGGCCCTGCACACGACCCACCCAGAGGCACCGTGAATTCCCACCCTGGCCGAGCTGAAGTCGGAGGTCGGGGAGCCCAGCAGTTCCTGTGGACGTGGTGAGTGATGGGAATAAGACCCTCCCACGGGAAAGGGGAAACCGACTGGACAACGTGTTGGATTTGGGCAGGACAGCCCTAACTCCATAAGGAAGAGGTTTCAGCTGGTTGTTTCCCTCTCCGAGCGGATTAGTGGAATCATCTTGGACTAGGCCACGCCCCTGACATCAGTGCACACTGATGCAGTGAAGGCCTGCAAAGGTTGACTGGCCCAGAGGGAGGAGCTAGCGCACACTGTCCGTGGGTGAACTCTTATCTCTGATAACCTATTGAAGAGGGCTAAAGCTCCTAGCCTGCACCCTCTAGAGTAGCCTTAACCAACAAGAAAAGGGTCTGGGAATTACACTGTACACTTGTATGGAAGGAACCAAAAACATGACGAAAGGGAGAAATAAGAAAATACTCCCAGCCCCCAGCCCTGAGAACATTGATCCAGGAGAGGTAAATACAACAGAGATTGAGGTCAGCAAAAATGCAACATCAAACACAGTGTTAGCGGACATAAAGAGATATCTTCAGGACCTCGTAAGCGGAACCAAAACTGAAATATTAATTCAAATTAAACAAGAGATAAGTAGATTAATAAAAGAAGGGCTGGGCACCTCTCAAGAAGACACAGACAGAAGAATGGAGGAACACAAATGGAGAGAAAAATTTAATGAAGAATTCAGAAAAAACCTAGAATTCATGAAGCAAATTCAAAGAGATTATCAGGAAACTAAAGACTCCATAG
>PVJX010015968.1:0-41390 GCA_004027295.1 Dolichotis patagonum | reverse complement strand
AGTTTGGAGCTCTCTGTTGCATTTTCCTTTTGGTATGTATTGTCCCCACTGCTGCTTATTACTGTTGCTTGTGTAAAGCTATGTGGAGGATCTTTTCCATTTTCTTTCAGGGCAGCCTTGAATCAGCTGATTGGCAGAGACATTCAGCTCCTTTCTGGGATACACCTAGACCCTACCTTACATTTGCATTTTATTTAATCATTATTTCATACCTGCACCAGTGAAACTGTCTTCAGAAGAGAAGTGATTTGAGGAGTACGTCAGGTTTTCTTCCTGGTCTGGAGTTGGGGTCACTTCATTGTTTCTTCCCTGAAGATCATCTTGCTGAAAATCCAACTCTTGTGCAAAAGAAACTGAGACAAATGGCTCCCCTTTGGTGTTCATGGGTATTTATCTCTGCTGAAGCAAAGACTGTGAGTCTAGTATTTGACGTGTTCAGTAAATGTATGTAAATAGTTCAATAGTATGGTTTCTATTAGTAAAATTTTTAAATGTAGAAAACAATATTGATTCTGTCAGATCACCCTATTAGCTGGCTTCCATCTTTCAGCTTGACCACACTACTGTGCTATCTTTAACTAAGCTGCTTGGTAGTTAACTGTGCTCATATGGTTATGTTTCCTATAAGGGAAAATGAGTAGAATTGGCATGTGCCACTTCTACGACCTTACAAACCTCTACATCTCTCTGTGAACTTTCCTTTTGCAGTGAAATGGGATGTTGATCGCCCTAGGTCTCTTTGAATGCTCTGTGTCAATGACCACCATGTTTTCTTCCATCTCAGCCTATGAACTCTCCTGCTGACAGCATATTCTGAGCTCATACATCATGGAAGATGTAACCTCATCAAGTACCAGTCTGTCTCATCAAGTCAGGGTGTGATGTATTACTGAGAGAAGACAGTCTGATTTCATAGATAGTAACAGAATGACTTGGTTTGATTGTGATATTTACCTTCCTTTAGCCTTTTGGTTTTGTTGTTTGTTGTCCAGGTATAAGCAAGTTCAAATATTTGCTTTAGATATTTCATAATTTCTAATCATTAATGTCTTTGTTTTTTTTATTATTTTAAAGACAATAAAACTAAAGAGAACAGAACCAAGCAAATCAGAACAGAATAATGCAAGCAACACAACACTTCACAACATGACAACCGGACATCAACAGTAGCTACCATAATGTCTCTTTTCTTCAAAATAGTTGAACATACCTTCACACACAATAATATCAAACATAACAAAATAGCATAAAACCATTCAAAAGAATGAAAGCATTACAGGACCTCAAAACCAATAACATGAAATGAACAATGGCTACTGTAATATTTCATCTTCCCCAAAAAATGTCTATACCTTCACACATAATAAAATCAAATAAAACACAACAGTATAGAACCAATCAAAACAGAAGAACAAAAGCATGGTAGGACTTCAAAACAAGATGAGAGTAAATCAGCAATGTCTACATTAATGTCTTATTTTCTTCATAATAGCTATTCATACCGTCACACATAATAAAATCAAACAAAACAGAATAAAATCAATCAAACCAATGAATGAAAGCATTATAAGATTTCAAAGCAATATAATAGGAAACTATGATTACCATAAAATATCCCATTATATTCAAAATAGCTGCCCCTACTATTTGAGAGCATAAAAATCTAACAAAACAAGACAGAACAAAGCCAAACCTAACAAATTTGTGTAAACAATGCAAGAGTTCAAGACAAGACAACAAGAAATTGACAGTAGTTTCCACCTTTTCCTCCTGGGTATTTCTTCCCCTTTGCTATTACATTAACTATTTTGCTTTTGGATCCCATTAACTCCTTCTGTTTCTTATGTTAGGGTTCATGTGTGTGATTTTGAACTGTTTGGGTCATGATCATGATCTCCAGTTACGTTCATTTACCTACCAGAGCCTTGAGATTATTCTACTTTATAGCTGAGTACTTTCCACTGCATGAAAATACCATATCTTTCTTATCCATTCTGCAGTTGATAGACAAGTTGCTTTTTTTTGTTGTTTTCTCTCCTTTGATTTTCAGTCTAAGAATTTCCTTTCCAGTTAAATGTGTTTCTTGTGTACAGTATATCAGTGGATCTTGTTTCTTGATCCACTCTCTCTGAGTTTCTTTTTATTGCTGACCTGAGGCTGTCTACATTAATGGTTACAACCAGCATACGTTGGTTTATCTCTGCTCTGCTATCCTCCTGTTGTTGGCCCTCCACTTTTCCCCTTCATTCAATTGCATGTCTTGTTTGGCGATCCTCCTCTGCAACTGTTCCTGGAACCATGGTCATCTTTATCTCTCTCTAGAATATTCTTTAGCACTTTCTGTAGGGGTTGGTTTGGTAGTCATGAATTCCTTCAGTTCTTCTTTATCATGGAGGTATCTTATTTTTCCATCAACTTTGAAAGATAATTTTGCTGGGTAGATCAATCTGGGTTGGAAATTGTTTTCTTTCAGAGTTTGAAACACTTCACTCCAAACTCTTCTTGACTTGATGGTTTGTATTGATGAGTTTGCTGTGATTCTGATTGATTTTCTTTTATAGATGATCAGTCTCTTTTCTCTAACAGCTTTCAATATTCTATTCTTGTGCTGAATTTGTGGAATCTTGATTATTGTATGTCTGGGTGTAGATTCACTTTGGTTATGGCTAGTTGGAGTCCTATATGCCTCACTTATCTGCATGCAAGATCCATTTCCCATGCTTGGAAAGTTTTCTTCTATTACTTCTGTGAATATCCTTTTAATTTCATCTGTGTTGACCCCTGCTTCCTAACCAACACCTGTCACTCTTAAATTATGCTTCTTTGCATCATCTTGCAGCCATTGAGTTGTTATTTCCTGATTCCATGTTATTTTTAAGAGATCTTTCCTTTCACGATCACTAGCTGCAATGCTGTCTTCAAGGTTTGAAAGCCTATCTTCAGTCTCTTTCAAGCAGTTTTGCTGGCTTTCAACTGAATTTTTAATTTTCTGCATCTCTCTTTGAATCTGTTTCATGCATTGTAATTTCTTTCTACATTCACTCAAGGTTTCCATCCTTTTCCTATGCTCCTCTTTATCGTCTATGTCTTCTTTAGGCCTGCTGAACAATTTTTTCAGTATGTTTGTGATTTCTTCTTTCACCTGAGACATTTTTCTGATTTGATTGCTTTTACAATCTCATAAAGTTGTGTCCTTACTTCAGTTGCTATTCTCTCAGAGATTTCAAGTGTGTGACTTCCGTTTTCTTCCATGACTGTATCTCCCAGACTTATTGTGTGTGGGCTAGATGTCAGAGTTTGTCTTTTGCTCCTTCCTCTTGACCTTCTCCTGGGTTCCTCCCAACAAGCTGGCTGTGGGGTCCCAGACACTTTCCATGTTGGCTGCCCTTAGGCAGTGTAGGGGGATGGGACAGCACCTCAGTTCCTCTATTCCAGATTTAGAGGGAGGTAGCAGGGAATGGAGCAGGCTTCTCCAGAGCTATACAGCTACACTGGGGCTTCACTAATGATCAGGGGTGCAAGAAGGTAGAGTTGCTTTTCTCAACCTGTGTGTTTACACTGGGACTCCCATGATGGTGACAGACACAAGGGTTTGTTTCTCTGATTCTGCTAGTGGGTGATGGCTGCCTGAGGGAACCAAGGGCCTCCAGTGGGGGCCTATGGATGCACAGGGCTTACCTGGCTGTGTGTCCCTGCTCCTGCTGGCTACCTGCAGGAAGGAGCCTTCTGGTGGCAGCTCCCTGAAAGTGAAGGTGGATCTGCTGGTTCTCTCTGCCCATGCTGGCCTCTGGCAAGACATGGCCTTTTGGCGGCAGTGCACAGCAGGCAGAAGTGGGTCTGTCTGTGTCCTTTGGCCCGCACTGGGTGTGGTGAGGAAAGGGCCTTCCGGTGTTGGCACCCGGCAGGCAGATGCAGGTCTTCTTCTGGCTCCCTCTGTCCATGCTGGGTGCACAGAGTAGAGGGTCTTCTGTTGGTGGTGCCCAGCAGGCAGAGGTGGATAATCTTCTTCAATAATATCTTTGAATATGTACTCATTTTATTGAAGATGGCTAAAGCTGATTTCACCCTCCCGGTCACTCCATGCAAGGAACCATAGGAAAACACACAGGCCTCAAAATATGCTGGAAGTGTTAAACTATTCTCAGAGAAATGAGCCACCCTCTGGAATGTTGGGGTTAGCTCCAAACTGTCCTCCTCCCATCTCGGAGCTGTGTTTGCTTCCTAGGTATCATTTGTTGTCAGTCTCCAAGGTAACCACAAATGTGTAATCTCCAGTTTTTCCTTGAAGTGCCAAGTCTCATCACCTTAATTCACTGTTCATGGACAAATAGTGTTTGTGCTCATGTGAGCTTGTGTACTTGTGTATTTATATGTCCTGTTTTTCTAATATTTCACATAGGAACCCTGCATGAACATATTGATAGTCTTAAACAAAAATAGTGTTTAGTCTTGGTAAAATAAATTGTTTCTGACTTTATACTTCTTGATGCATACGTCAGTATTTAAGGGATTTTTTAAAAAGTATTTTGTTCATTTCTATAAGTCAGTCTCTTTTTTACCAAAAGGAGAGAGACAGACATACAGAGCAACAGAGAGAAACAGAGACACAGAGAGACCTGTTAGAAAATCTGTAACATCATTTACTTCCATGGTGCTCTTAGGAAGCAGTCAGATGAGAGAAAGTACACTTTTAAATGAAAAATCAGTCTACACTACACTAACTCAGAAACCCAGAGTGAGTCTATACAAGTAACCTAGGCCTTAGGCCAGAGAGAACGTCCTGGGTCATGTCATCCTTTTCTTCACTCTCAGACCAACTCCTCTCAGGAATACACACACACACACACACACACACACACACACACACACAGGCTTCTCTCCTTCAGTCACATCTCTCTCTCTCTCTCTTTTCTGCTACTGCATCATATTCTAGAGATTCTCTCTTTTCCTGTTTAGAAGGCAGTTCTTGTTCCCTCTTTCCAGAATATACTAACACTTACCTCTAAGTCTCTGTTCAGCTTGTACTAACAGTGAGGGCTCAAGATGTTTCTTTTTTCGTCTATGCTTCATGGCTCAACTCTGGAGAATTGCTGATGGCAGGTAAGTTTCTATCTCAACCCTGCTCTTAAAAATTCAGTTGATGATGATAAAGAATGACATGCATATAACCAAAAAACGGTAGGTAACCCAAGAAGCTATCTACGCACTAGGACATACTCCAGAATAATTAATGCTGAGAACACACTGAGGTTGGTGTCAGTTATAACTGAAGCCTTGGCAATGGTCTATGACCTGTCTATGGCATCCATAAAGTTCTAGAACCTACCCAGAATTCATAGCCCTGCAGCACTACTAAAAACCCAGTGACTAAAGTGAGGGTTATCTTTCATTTGTTTGTTAAATTTTATTTTAAAGAGGATAAAACCAAACAAAATGAAACAGAATGAATCCAGTAAAAACAAAATGTTGAAAGCAATACAGGACTTCTAAACATGATAATAGGAGGTCATTAGTGACTACCATAATATTACTTGTTATCTTCAAAATAGCTTCCCATAAGATCAGACATATTAAAATCAAATAAACAAGGATAAAACCAAGCAAAACAAAGCAATGAAAGTGATACAGGACTTCAAAACAAGATAATAGAAAATCTACAATGGTTACTGTGATATACCATTGTTATCTCAAAATAACTGCTCATCCCATCAGACATAATAATCAAATAAAACAGAATAAAACCAAACCAAACAAAAAATATGAGACTTCAAAACGGGTTAATAGGAAATTAAGCATAGTTACCCACCTTCCCTTTTTGACATTTCTTACCCTTTCACTTTCACTATATCTATTGTACATTTTGGATCCCACTAACCCCTTCAAGTTTCTTTTATACTAAGAAGACACTGTAGTGTTCATCCATATGCATCTAATCACCCAGGATCATTATCTCAAGTTGCATCTATTTACCTATAAGAGCCTCAAAATTATCCTTCTCTATAGCTGAGTAGCTTTCCATTTTATAAAAATACTATATCTTTCTTATCCATTCTGCAGTTGATCAGCAAGTTACCTGTGCTTTTTTCTGGGTCCCCATCACATGGAGCATTGCCTTGTCTCCTCCTACCTTCAGTCTATGAATTTTCTTTCCAGTATACTGCATGTTCATGGATCCTCTCTCTCGATCCACTCTGTCCATGTCTTTTTTTATTAGTGATTTCAGACCATCTACATTATTGGTTAAGACCAACATGCACCAGCTCATCTCTACCATGATGTCCTCCTGCCAATGGTCCCCCACTTTTCCCTCTGTTAAATTGCCTGCCCAGCTTGGCAATCTCCCTCTGCTGCTGTTTCTGAAAAATTGGTCATATTTGTCTCTCTCTAGAATATCATTCAGCACTCTTTGTAGTGTTGGTTTAGTGGTCCTGAATTCCTTCAGTTGTTCTTTATCACAGAAATATCTTATTTCTTCATTAATTTTGAAAGATAGTTTTGCAGGATACATCAATCTGGGTTGAAAGTTGTTTTCTTTCAGGACTTGAAACACTTCACTCCAACTTCTTTTTGAATTGATTGTTTGTGTTGAGAAGCCTGCCATGATTCTGATGGGTTTTCCATTATAAGCGATCTGTTTCTTTTCTCTAACAGCTTTTAATATTGTGTTTTTGTGCTGAATTTCTGGGATCTTGATTATTATATGTCTGGGTGTAGATTTATTTTGCTTATGGCTAGATTGAGTCTATATGCCTCATTTATCTCCATGTCAGTTCCTTTTCCCATGCTTGGGAAATTTTCTGCTATTGCTTCTGCAAATAGTCTTTTAATGTCATTTCTGTTCATCCTTGCTTTTTTGCTGACACTTATCAGGCTTAAATTATTTTTCTTTGTGTCATCATCTTGCAGCCATGGAATTGTTAGTTTCTGGTTCCTTGTTATTTTTAACAGATCTTTCCTTTCATAATTGCTAGCTACAATCCTATCTTCAGGATCTAAATCCTATCTTCAGTTTCTTTCACCAGTTTTGCCAAATTTCAATGAATTTTTTAATTTCCTGGATATCTCTTTGAATCTGTTTAATGCATAATAATTCCCTCCTATATTGTTTATTCAAAATTTCCATCATTTTCTTATGGTTTTTTTTATCTACATCATCTTTAGATATGCTCAGCATTTCTTTCATTATTTTTCTCATCTGTTCTACCTGAGATATTATTTCTGATCTGATTAATTTTAAAGCCTCATCAAGTTGTGTTTTTACTTCAGTTGCTATCCATTTAGACATTTCAAGTGTGTGGCTTCCAGTTTACTCAATTTCTATGTCTCCTAGACTAGTTCTGTGTGAACTAGAGGTCTGAGATTGCCTTTTGCTCCTCATCTTGACATTTTTCTGGGTTCCTCTGGATGAGTTGATTGGGTCCCAGGCACTTACAGATTGGCGTCCGAACCGTGGTGTAGATTAATGGACCAGGCACCTGGGTTTCTCGTAACTTAGGTTCCCAGGGAGACAATGGGGTGTGGGACAAGCTTATCTAGACATGCATGGCTACACTGAAGCTCCCTCAATGGCTGCAGGTGTGCAGGAGCATGTCTGCCTGGTTTTCTTGGCCCTTGCTGGTTATAAGTCCCAATGGCAGCTGACAGGAACACAGGGGTGTCTATGTTCAACTTCTTCTTCGGGAGTTTACAGTTCTATGATAATGTCCATGTTGCATCCCAGAGATGTGCTGGGTATGGAACCAATCTTGACCTATGGATGTAGAGTCTGGGACTGGTCTTCTGTCAGTGGAGTTCTCCAGAGTCCAACTGCTGTCTCCTCACTGCTGCTTGCTTCTTCAGATACTTGCTTACTACTGGTCTCCCTGATTACTTCATCCTCCAGAGATGTGTGTGCGCCTGTGCACTGGGCTGTTGTCCTGTGTCTTGAGGTTCCTGTTGGTTATATATGTTTCCAGCTGGTCTGCCCCCTGGGATGTAATGGAGGGGCACAGAGTGCAGACTCACTGTCTTTCAACTGGCCCACCCTCTTGGATGTCAGTTATCTTTTATCTGATGGAAATTCTATCATTAACTTGTACTTTCACATCTTATACTCCATACCCAAATAGGATACACATGATATTGATTAAACAAAGGGAAATCCAGAGCCCAGATCAACAGATTTTCTAACCACAAGACCAAGCTGGTTAAACAAGAGATGATCATCCACAAAGATAGTTCTCACTTTAGGACTGACTCTGGACTCTTGTATTCTGTGGTCTGGTGCAGTGGCATTCCCAGTGGACTGCGGCATCAGCTGGGGGATCAGGGCAGGACAGACACCTGGAATTGAAGTATCTATGTTTAGGTGATAGTCTTACCCTACAAAGTAGGTGAGAGACAACCTGGGAACTTGAGGTGGATCATTAAATTATTAATTTTGGCTTGCCCTATTTTTTTGAGGTGGTCATTCAGAGCTATTAAACTTCCCTTTTTGGGATCTTTTCATTATGTCCCACAGGTTCTAGTATGCTCTACTGGCACTGTGGTTTTATTGTAGAAACTGATTAATTTCTTTTGTAATACATTGATTATTCAAGAGTTTGTTTAATTTCCATGTGTTTACATAATTTCCTTGTTTCTTTTTCTATTGATTTTGAGTTAATTGCACAATGATCTAATATTATGTGTGGGGTAACTTGGATACTTCTCATCTACTTTAGCATGTGTTCTGGGCTTGCATGTGGCCTATTTTGAAGAAAGTTGCATGTGTGACTGAGAAAATATGTATATTGCTTGGTGAAACACCCTATAGATGTCTATTAAGTTCATTTGTTGAAACATGTGTTAACTCCAACTTTTTTTTCTCTAGTTGATGTGTTCATGATAGTGTAGCAGGCAAGTGAGTTAGTCAAAAATATTATAGGCAGTGAGATAGGGCTAGGTCCTCAGTAGAGCCAGTGCTGACACCTGGTAACTGCAGGGAAGCTGACACCTCCTGCTGTGGACCAGGCCTCAAGACAAAAGACCATACAAATGCACCCATATCCTGAGGATTGATACCCTAAATAGTTCCCATCCCCCTAGCAAAGAGTCACAGCTCCAAGAATGCTGACGCTTGCTAGGTAACTTGCTTTCCCATTTGTCCCTAATGTAATCAATTTTACCTGAACTATTGATCTTACTGGCTAACTATAGTAATGTCCCACCTTATGCCCATCTGCCTTGTGAGTTCCCAGTCTCCCCCTACCTTGAACCCATGGTTTTACTCTATAAAAGTCCCTGGAAAAGACAGAGTCCTGGGCAACCCGCTCAGGACCCCCTTCTGTCTCTCTCCAGACAGGAGCTTTCTCTCAATAAAGATATTCCACTCTTCACCTCTGTTGTTCCTAAAATTCATTCTTTGGTTTTAGAGAACACGAACTCAGACATAGAAGGTCGGAAGTTTCATTCTGCTATATCAATAGTAGGGCATTAAAATTCCCCACTATAACTATATTGATGTTTATCTGATCTCTTATATCTAATGGTGTTTGTTTTATGAAGTTGGGTACATTATTCTATGGGAGATATATATTTATAATTTTTATCTTTTGCCACAGAACTATTCCCTTAATCAATGCATAGTGACCTTCTGTGCCTCTTCTGATCAATCTTGGCTTGAAATGCATGTTTTCTGAAACTTTAATAGCTACTTACTCTTTCTTGTTTTTGCAGTCCCATTGCACAGAATATTATTTTCCATCTTGGTTAGTGTATGAGTTTCATCTTGGATTACATATGTGTATTCATAATACTGCTGTATTTTGTTTTTGATACAACTTGCTAATATATATCTTCTAATTGGGAGATTGAGTCCATTTAAATTGGAATTATTAGTAAAATATTAACATTCTTGGCATTGCTTTATTTTTCTATTTATTTATTTAGTCTTTTTGAGATAGGGCCATGCTATGTAGTTCAGGCTGACCTTGAGCTCACTTTGTAGCCCAGGATGGTCTCGAACTTGCAGTGTGATTCTCCTGCTTCAACTTCCCAAGTGCTGGGATTACAGGCATGCATGAACGACCATGCCTAGCTACTTTATTTTTCTATTTCTCATTCTTTTTTTCTTTCTTACAGATAACTGCTCACCAAGATGGTACTTTCATTCCATTAGGGTTTTTTTTTTTTTTTTGGCAACACTGGCTCTTGGATCTCTCTCTAGGATTCTTGAAAAAAAAAATTTGAGTGCTGTTTTGTTGGTAATGAATTTCTTAATGTCTCCTTTGTTATGGAAAAATTTTTCTTTTCCATAAATTTGAAAGATATTCATTTGAATTGACACTTGTTTCATTTTAGGGCTTGAATCATTTTAAGCTCTCCTGACCTTTGAGGTTCCTGTTGAGAAGTCTGTTGTAATTTTGGTAGGTTTATCTTTAAAAGAAATCTGGTTTTTTTTTAAATAGCTTTTAACATTCTGTCTTTATGTTGGACTTATGGTATTTAAACTATACAATGTCGCTGAGAAGTTCTTTATTGATTATGGCTATTTGCAGTTCTATGTGCTTTGCTTGTGTATATGTCAAATTCTTTTCCCATATTTGGAAATTTTCCTGCTATTATTTATGTAAATAGACTTTTTATGTCATTTGTGGTGTCTTTTGGCTTTTTTTATGAATCCCAATTAATCTTAGTCTCTTTTGCATCATTTAATAGGTTTCTGGTTCATTTTCCATATTCCTTTGTTGTTTTTAAGGTATCTTTGAATACATAGTCGCATACATCAGTTCTGTCTTCTAGTTCTGACACTGTGATCACATTGGTTATTTCTACTGATTTTTCATCTGCTTTTCTATTTTGTATCTTTTCATGGATTCTAATTCTTTACTAAATTGTTCTCTCATGTATTGTATTGTATTGTATTGTACTGTCTAGTTCAGTTAGTTTTTTATTAGTATCTGTGATCTCATTGATCATTTTGTTTACTAAGTCCATTACCTATTTAGTTATGCCATTTTGAGCTTTCCCAGAATCTTATTGACCTCTATTTTTGTCTCCTCTTTTTAATTTTATTTAATTTAACTGTTCATCTTTTGATTCCTGCCCCACAGATCAGCTTTAGGGAAGTTGGGAAATTTTGCAGGCGTTTTGTTTCCTTGACATCTAACATTTCTAGTGTGTTCATGTATGCACATTCACACCTGGGTTGAAGTTTGTAGGTTGATTACAGTGGTAAGACTTTATTCCAAGTATGGAAATCTGTTTATTAGTTTATGCTTTTTAGTGATACACTCTGGGCATGGCTAACTGTAGGCTTTTGGCTCTGTCCCAAGGTACAGCCACCCTCTGTAAGTTGGGGAAGGGAGGGTGCAGTGTAATTGGCCCACCCTCCAGTTCACTGGAAATGAATCACAGTATTGCTGATGACACATGGACCAACCAAGTATTGGCATATAGTTAAAATGAATTGATAGCAACAACTAAGCTACTCTGGTAATAACAAGATCAGCAACAGTAATAGAGTCAAAGACAAACTAGATATAGACATACCATAAGAAATAATAAAAGCTACCATTGTATCACCCTTAACACAGGAAGAGATTTATAGGTATAATTTAACAGGCCCAAATCTTGCCATACAGTAACTATCTACTAAATCCAACAACTATATCACCATAATAGAAAAGAATTCAATAATAACAGCACAGAATTAACTAAAATGTAAATATTTATAAACTTAACAGTAATATTGGAAAAGATAGAAAAACTAGGGGATGGGAAAATGAAAGAAGTAAAATGTGAAAAATAAAAAGGTGAGAAGGAAGAAAGAAAAGTGCAATAAAGGAGTCTAAAGAAAAATTAGTAAAATTAGGTAAATGTAACAGAAAAACAAGAAAAGAAGGCAAAACAAAGATGAGAGAGTAAAATAAAGGAAAAAGAAAAAAACTTCAAATCCCTCCAAAACAAACAATGGAGAAAAAATTAAAGAAAGAGACAGAGAGACAAAGAGAAATGAGAAAAAAAAATTCCCCATGTTTTACAATGAGCTTTTTTTCCATGGCCTGCAGTATTGGAAAATACCAGATGTGTGGGGTGGTCTAGTGAGTCACTGCTTGTGTCTATTTTGTTTCTACACTCACCACTTTTGTTAGGGTGGTACCGAAAACCCTGAATTATACTTGTTCTGTAGTTGTTCTATAGCTCAGTCTTGAGCAATTAACCCTTTCCCCAAATGGCTCGTAATTAAACATTCTCAAACATGGTGGGCAATGCTCCAAATTTCTTCTCCTACTCTAGGCTGTCATGCAGAATAATTTGCTTTCAGAGTAAAATGTCTGCTTTTGCAATTTCCAATATCCTTTTCTTGGTACTGGTGCTATTGATCCAGTCTGTTATTTTTCCTTGGAGCCACCAACCTTTCTGGAGCTTACCTTGTGTCAGCAGAGACAGGGCTCCCTCCCTAGAAGGAGGGTCACCTTTTCAGACTGCTTCATTCTGGTTTTTTCTCTGTATTCTTCTCTACTTCTCCAACTCATCTATAGTTACTAGTTTTCCTGTCAACTGCCTCTCAATTCCTGGAAATCTACTTTTTTTTTTTCTTCACTAAGTTGTTTTCTAAGTGCCTCAATTCTACATCCTCAAGAGTCTGTATTTTGTTCTAGATCAATGTATATCCCTAAATTCAGTCATCCAGGCATTAAAGAGCCATTCTAGCCATTGTCCACGAGGGCTAAGTTTTTATTTGAGCTGTTGGCAAAAATTTATGTGGTGCTTGCTTTTTAGGCATGCAGAATAAAGCAATTGTGGGGTCATCATATCTTCCACTCAGATTTAGAGGAAGGCCTCAGAGACCAGGCAATGTGTTCCTGAGGGTAAAGTGCACAGGGCTATGAAAGTGAAGCCAGGGGTGCAGGGTAGGCCCCAAGAATTAGAGATGCCAGAAATGTAGAACATCTGCCAAGGGCAAATGCAGGCAGTGGGCAGAACCTGCCTAAGAGAGAGAACAACTACAACTAGAACAAGAGTGGTGCTTCACAAGCCCACTAGAATTTACATCTCACTACAACTTACCCTGGGGCTGGACAAGTGTTTGCAATATTTAATATTTATCCAGTTGGTTTTTGGTTTTTTGTCTGACTCCTTTTTATCTCCATATTTCTGTCTTGTGGAATGGGAATGTTTACTCTGTGCAATCGCATGTTGAAAATATTTAGCTTTCTTTCTGATTTCTATAGGGGCTCACAGTTATGAATTTACCTTGAGTCTCATAGGAGACTGGACTTGAACAGTGCTGGAATTGTTAATACTTTTGTGACTCTTGGAGATGGACTGAATGCATTTTGCAAGATGAGATGGATATGAGTTTCTTGGGGACCAGCGTTAAAATGTTATGGTTTAGATCTAACATTACCCCAAAAGATCTTCTATGGTCAGAGATGTGGCTTTTGGATTGGATTGGATCATGGGAGTGCTATGCTATTCACTAGATTATTCCACTGATGAGTTCATATGCTTTCAGCAGGTGGGGTCTGGTTATAGGGATGGTAACTGAGGGCTTAAGTTGAAAGTACATATTCTTACTTTTAGATACAGCATTCTCTTTCTGCTTCCTTGTTGCCATGGGTTCAGCAGCTTTATTCCCTCCGCTTCCCTTTATTCCCTTTATTCCCTCAGGAGAGGAGAGGAAGAGGAGAGGAAGAGGAAAGGAGAGGAGAGGAGAGAGAAATCAGCTTCCAGTAAAGAAAGAGGAGAAAAAGACAGAAGACAGTGATGAGGTCCTAATCTCCAGCACACATTTCTAGAACTAGGCATTACTCTGCTCAGTTCCTAACCCGGAGTTCTGGGTTCCAAGAAACTCTCAAAGTTACTCCATTGGCAGCACTCAAGCTACTGTGAATATTTTACAAAGTCTAAAGAGAATTTCTCCCCAGAGTTGGTCTACATAGATTTTACAGCACATTTCTCTTTTTTTGGCTAAAAAGATAATAATTCAATGTAGTAACAAGAGTTATCTCCTGCTGATCTGAAGCACTAATAAATAGCAGTAGGTTTTTAAAGAAAAAATTGATTAAAATGTGCAATTTGAGACAGTTTGGCAGTTTCTCAGATAGTTACTATGTGACCCCAAGATTCCAGTCCAATGCCCATACTTGAGAGTGTTAAAAATATACACCAACACAAAGACTTGTTCACAAATATCTATGGCAGTATTATAAGAGCTTAAAAATCAAAATGGTCCAAATATCCATCCACTGATGATTAGACGAACAAATACAGTATATCCAAACAGTAAAATACTATTTGTCAGGAAAAAGAAGAATGAAGTACTGACCCAGGTTGCAACATGCATGAACCTTGAGGGCATTATACTAAGTGAAAGAAAATAAGGAAAACCACTTGTTACAAGGTTCTGTTTACATGATCTTTAGATAGACAAATTTATAGGCACAAAATGCAGATTAGTGGCTGCCAATGACCATGAGTAGAAAGGAGGAGAGTGATGACATGAGGCATGACTGCTAATGGGTTTCATTTTGATGTGGCAAAAATGTTACACAATTAGATAGTGGTGAGGATTATAATTTTAACAACATTCTAAAAACCACTGAATTGGATATTTAAAAATAAAAAAAGAATTATAGAGTTACAAGTTTGCTTAGTGAGTAATATCATTTTTAAAAACTGGGTTCAAATCCTTGTGGAGAGATTTGAGACACGTTACAGTATGCAGATTAAGTGTCTATGAGGAGTCAGTTGTTCTGTATCCTAAATTCTCCCTTCTCCATGCAAACAAGGTGGCATTCACATTACTTCTTAGAGTTCAAAGTTTCACCGCTCCCTCCTATGGAGCACTCTTGGAACTCAAAGATGCTTCTCTGTGCCCAGCATAGAGTTCCAGAAAGAATGCAGTAAGTGATCAAATCTTTCTTTGTGTTTCCGTACCAATTGATCCTGACCTATTCCCCAGAGCATTGCTGAAAATTTCTGCAAATCTGAGTTCTTGAACTTCCACCTGCTGTTTCCTCTCTTCAGATTTTAGAGCTGGTTTTTCAACTTAGCTCTGCTCAGAATCTGATTTGAACTGTTCCTCTCCTTCACCACCCATCTCTGACTGTGGGACTGGGCTATTTGGCTCTGAGCACACGTCATTAGACACAGTTAAAATCAAGGTCAAGCCAGGGTTCACCTATAGCTTCTCCTGAACCTGTGTATCCAATTTTCAACTGATCTATGTCAAGCATTTTGAAGTCAAAGTGGGGAAAAAAAAAAAAAGAAATAAGAGTAAAGTGTGATTTTTAAGATTTCACTCTCTGAAATTCTGCTATTTTATTTAGTTCTGACAATAGGTGGTCCTGCCGTTAAGAATAGTCCAGCTTTCCCAGAGATATGTACAGTCAGAGTGTAGAGGGGTGGAAGGAGCTTCATAGTGCGATGGGTACAATGTCTCCAGGACTGAAGGGATTATTTCTGACACGCTTTGGACCCATAACTACTAGGCCTCAATTTGCACCTCCAAAAAGGGTACATTCTTCCTTTACACTGTTACATAACCTTTGATGATTTCTTCTCAACAAAGGTGCACCATTTGTGTAATAATTTGTTAGCCACCTTTTTTGTTGCTAGAGCAAAATACATGACATATACAACTTTTTTTGAAGAGAATATAACCAAATGAGAATAGAGTCAATCAGAACAAAAGGATGAACAGAGTACATGACTTAAAAGCAAAGTACAAGGAGATCAACAATGGCTACCTTAACACTTCTTGTTATCTTCAGAAGAATTGTTCATACCATCAGGCATAATAAAACCAAAGAAAATAGTACAGAATAAAACCAATAAAAACAAAACAATAGAGACATTATAGGACTTCAAAAGAAGATAATAGTAAAACCACAATGGGTATCATAATGGATCTTATTGTCTTCAAAGTAGTTGCCTATACCATCAGACCTGATACTATCAAACAAAACAGACTAGACTAAAATAAGTCAAAAACAAAACAATGAAAGCAATACAGGGCTTCAAATCAAGCTAGTAGGAAATAAAAAATGGTTACCATAATATATCCTGCTGTCTTTGGAATAGCTGTTTATGCCATCAAATCTAATACAAATAGACAAACTGAAACAGAATAAAACCAAACTAAACAGAACAATGAAAACAATATGTGTTTCAAGTCATGATAATAGATTAACAATGGCCACTGCCTTCCCTTTTGAGACAATACCTCTTCTTTAACTTTCATAGGATGTATTGTATATTTTGGATCCCACTAACTCCTTTAGTTTTTATACTAGGAAGGCAACATGCTATTCATCTAAGGGACTCTGAACCTTTTTACCCTTGAATGTGATCTCATGTTGAATCCATTTACCTACAAGAGTCTCAAGGTTTTCTTTCTTTATAGCTCAGTAGTTTTCCATTGTATAAAAGTGTCATGGCTTTGTAACCAATCTGCAGCTGATGGGCAAGCTACTCCCACTTTTTTCTGGTTCCCTGTCACATACGGCAATGTTTTCTCATCTTTGACTTTCAGGTTAACTGTGTTTCTTGTATAAAGCATATAGATGGGCCCCATCTTCTGAGCCGCTCTGCATGTGTTTCTTTTTATTGGTGAATTGAGGCTGTCTATGTTAGTGATTATGGCCAACCTTCTCTGCCTCATCTCTACCATTGCCTGCCATTGGTTGCCTACTTTTCTCCTTCATTCCACTTCTGCCCTGCTCAGTGAGCCCCTCTGCCCTGTTCCTGAAACCATGGTATTTTATGGTCTTTTTTCTCTCTCTCTAGAATGTCCTTCAGTAATTTTTGTAGGGTTGGTTTGATGGTTATGAATTCCTTCAGTTGTTCTTTGTCATGGAAGTATCTTGTTTCTCCATTAATTTTAAAAGCAGGGTACATCAATCTGGGTTGAAGGTTATTTTCTTTCAGGACTTATAATACTTCACTCCAAGCTCTTCTTGATTGGATGGTTTGTTTTGAGAAGTCTGTTGTCATTCTGATGGGTTTTCCTTTATAGGTGATTTGTTTCTTTTCTCTGACAGCTTTTAATATTCTGTTCTTGTGTTGAATTTCTGGGATCTTGATTATTATGTGTCTGGGTGTAGATTTATTTTGGTTATAGCTGGCTGCAGTTCTGTATACTTCACTTATCTGAATATCATTTTTTTTTCCTATGCTTGGGAAGTTTTCTTTAATTATTTCTGTAAATGGCCTTTGCATTTCATTTCTGTTGACCCCTGTTTTTTCACTCACATTTACTATTCTTAAATTATGCTTCTGCATGTCATCTTGTGGCCAATTGCTACTTCCTGCTTCCTTGTTATTTTTAAGAGATCTTTCCTTTCACGATCACAAGCTTCAAACCTGTCTTCAAGGTTTGAAAATCTATCTTAATTTCTTTCAAGCAGTTTTGCCAGCTTTCAATGGAGTTTTTAATTTCCTGGTAATCTCTTTGAATCTGTTTCATGTATTCTAAGTCTTTTTCATGTTCTTCAATCAATGTTTCTCTCATTTTCCTGTGCTCCTCTATTCTTCCATCTGTGTTTTCTTTAGAGGTGCTTAGCAATTCTTTTATTATGTTTCTCATTTCTTCTGTTACCTGAGATAGTATTTCTGTTCTAATTTCTTTGCTAGCTTCATGAAGTTGTTCCTTTACTTCAGTTGCTGTTGCTTCAGAAACTTCAGGTGTGCAACTCCCGGTATCTTCCATGTTTACATCTCCTGGACCAGAACTGCTTCTGTTGGAGGCCAGAGACTGCCTTTTACTTCTTCCTCTTGTCATGTTCCTGCCTCCTTCTTGACAAGTGGGTAGTGGGGTCCCTGCCACTTCCTGTGTTGGCTACAACTTCTCTGAAGTGAGACTGTTTGCTTTTTTTATCCTGTGCTGATTAAGGTATCTGATGGTGACCATTGGGTGCACTGGTGTAGGGCTGTTTGCTGCTTTTCCCAGCCTGCTTTGGCTCACCAGTGGCTGGTGGAGGGAGCAGAGGCAGGGCAGGCTGTGGCTTCCCTCCTGAGCTGGTTAACCACAGAGAGCCCCCACCACATAGAGTACGCCCAGGGGGTAAGGCTGGTTGGGGATAACTTCAGGGAAACCTCAGTGATGGTTGTTGGATTGTCCACAGGGGCGGGACTCAGTCCAATTTCCACCAGTCTGCTCTGAGCTAGGAGTGGCTGAATAAAGCTGGCTGCAGTTCTGGCTCTGGGCTTATCCTGCCCAATTCCAAAATGGCTCCTGGCCAATTGCCCACTCCCATGGGAGGACTGAGTCCCCCACACTCACTGCCACCAGTGCAGTTCTCCAGTCTACTGCTCCCCTCTGCCACTGTGTCTCCTTGCAGAGGCCTTCGGGCTTGCCAGCCACCACCTTCACTGTGACTGTGTGTCCCCAGGTTTCAAAGCTCTTCTTGCACGGTGGGTCCGGCTGTAGGTGAAAGTGTTACCAGCTACCACCTTCTTTGTTTAAATTTTTAGTTTTTACTCTCTCCGTGGGCTTTAATTCTCACTTGAGGTTCTTCCTGGGTCAAGGGACCCACTTCCTTGCTTCTTATCTTCCCAACGATGCTGTATTCTAGCATCTGGACTGTTTCTCTCAGAGAGGCTGTTTACTCTGCTGCTTACTGTTCTGCCATCTTAAAGGAAGAAAAGTTTATTTTTGGCTCATGATTTTATGAGTTTCAGTCTATAATCAGCTGGGTACAAAGCAGAAACATCATAGCAGGAGGTCATGGCAAAAGAAAATTGTTCACCTTGTGGCAACCAGGAAGCACAGTGAAAAGGAAGAGCCCAAGAAAAGATGTGTCTTTCAAAGGCACAAGTAGGTAACCTAACTCCTTCAATGAGGCTCCTCCTTCTAACAGCCCATTCAGCTATAAACCCCTCAGTGGCTGAGTTCATCAATGAAGTTAGCCCCCTCACAATTCAATCACATCTCTAAGTGGTCCTTCATTCCATCAACTTGACAGTGAAAATTATGTAACCATTATACACTCTATCACTAACAAGATTAATCTCATAGAGGTTGTTTTATTTTATTTTTGCACCAATCCTATAGGCACACATCTTCCCCCTTTCACTCCCCTAGTGCTGGGAATTAAACCTATGGACATACACTAGCTAGTTAAACTCCAATATTGTTTTTACTCTAAACTCTTGCTAGTTAACTCCAATATTGTGTTACTCTAAACTCTTGCTAGTAACTCTTGCTAATTAAACTCCAATATTGTTTTTACTCTAAACTCTAACCTAAAGATTTCAGAGAATGTGACCATATGTTTACACCTTTTTGTGCAATGTCTTAATAAATACTGTTTTAGTAAATAAATTCATTTTTTCAATTGACAATTTTACTTGGTAGATGTAGCATAGCACAGTGGAATCATAGAGGACTAAATTGGAATACCAATTTGACTGCCTTCTAAGTATCTAATGTTGGACAAAGAATTTAAATTTACAAAGCTTTAATTCCTTCATTTGTAACATGATTTGTTATAAAATTTATTTGTTATATATATATATATATATTCCCCCCCCCCCCAGAGACTGCAAATCTCCACAATGGTCTGAAATTCTTAGAGTCTACACTTTTGTATAAACCCCTCCCTTTGGGTTTGGTCTTGTTATTGATTTCTGACCAAGAGAATTGGTGCAAATAACTCAATATGAGCACTAAGTCTAGACCAAATGAATCCTTTCAGCTTCCACCTAACCCCCTTGTAATGTGTAACCTAGGGAAAGAAAGATGCCATGTAAAGTCTGACTACCCTGAGATAGCTGCTTTGCTTTGAGGAAGCCCATAGTTGTCACTGGAGAACTCTTGTGATGAGCAATCCCATAAATCTGTGATGGTGAGCATTTTAAAGGTTTCAGAGATATAAACATCCCACTGAGGCACACATGCCGAAGGTTTGCCACCACTGCTCTACATGTTCAATCCACCTCAGCTAAGGAGACAAACATTAAGCTAGCATAGATGTCAGGTGTAGCTGGGTCATCAGATGTCTCCAGCCTCAAGCACTTCTTAAACTCACTGCCTGAAAGCCCAAAGGGGAATTACTTGGCTGAGTCCAGTTAACTCACAGACCACGAGAGATAAGAAAGAAAGAATTATTTGAAGCCACTGAGTTTTGGGGCTGCTTATTAAACACCGGTACCTAGGCAGAATATATGACAACAATAATCATACTTTTTGTAAAGAAACAGTGGGAAGGTTACATGAGATAATGCATCTAGGTACCCAGCACATAGCAGGCAGTCAGTAAAACTTAAAATATTATTATTGTCATTAAATTCAGTAGAAACTTCATTGAAGTCCTGTCTAAGATAACTACTAGTACATTTGTTGCACACAAGCATATTTTCAAACCCCGAGAACAGAGAAAGTATTGCCCAGTGGCAGGTAAACCTACATTAGCCAAACCCCTCAGGGCTTTCTGACTCCACACCTTTTCCACAAGTCTTTTTCTCTTATTCTTTATATCTGGTTTTGTGGGGCTACTTTCTGCCCACTCCAGTTTCAGCCTGGAAGTAGGATCTTATCTGATGTGCTTAAAGGGTTCCTTTGATCCACTAATATAAACCACTTAAAATTAATTACTATACACAAAAATGCTAGTTGCTTCTTGGCAGAAACTACTCTCAGTCTTGCTTGCTTTGCACAGTGGAAAAGAATCTTTTAAAATCTTTTGTTAGTAGTAAACATATATCTTAATCAAAGGACTGGAAGCCCTTCTTCTGGGATAGTATAATCCTGATGCAGTCTCAGCAAGCATGTTCCTATACTTTTAAGTACAATATATGAAAATATATTTGTACACTCTTCCAGGTAGGAGGTCAGTCTTCATCCATTATGACTGAATACTGAAATCACAGCAAGATTCATCAAGATTCACAAGATGATGAACATGGGCCCTACATAAACGAACACAGCATGTATTTTAAGTTAATCAGAATTTTAGGACATAACAAAACAGTTAAGTGGCTTGGCTCTGATAGTCCTATCCTGTACTTTTACAGTGGTCTCTCATTCCAAGAGTCTCCTGTTTGAGTCTCAGAACTACCCTGGAAGAAATTCAAGGCAGGAATTTCATCTCCCCTTCACAGATGGAGAAACTAAAGCTCAGAGAGGTTAAAGGATTACTCTCAGTCCTCCCTACTCACAAGGACTAGTTCTATGAAAATAATACAGCTTTCCTTAGACCCTCAAAAAAGTGCATCTCACCAATTTTTTTTAAAAAAACCAGGAGTGCATGAAAATACAGACGAGGTAAAATGTTTCATTCATTAAGAAATTTTTGTCATTTTTTAAAATGTTAAGGGCCTAGCATTCCTTATCTACAGTTGCTGGAGTAACACATGTTTTGAGATCTAGAATATTTCACTTAAATACACACACACTAAGCAGGGAATGCCTTATAATTAAGCACATTAATTTTTTGCAGCACAATGTGTAAATACTCATATTAAATGAGATAAAGATTATAAAGATGACAAACTGTTTCATACCAGTTCAGGCAGATTTTACTATCAAATAAACTTGTTGCAGATTTATAAGCAAACAACCAAAAAATTTGTTCTTCAGAGCTTTTTAAAAACACTTTAGCACCGTGGAATCAGACTATGAAAAATGATCATTTTTTCCTGCTGCTGGGGTATCACTCACTTGCCCAGTGGGCTTTGCTCTCAAGCTGTCTGCAGACGCGGTGACGTGAACAGTTTGCACCTGCTTGTCTATACTGCTGTAGCTGGCGTGCTCACAAAGAAAGGGCCTTGGCTAAATAGTTTCAGGCTTTAAAGAGACAAACCAGTGAATCCAGCTAATAAACTCTGTTACCCAAAATCCCTAAGGGTGAGAAGAAAAAGAAATTAAAATAGGATAGCAGCCTGCTTCCAACTCCATGGGAGCTGATGACATGTTAAGCCAGGGTAGCTCATCTAATAAGTCCACATTTGATGAAGCAATTTTGTTCTGAAAACTTTAGCCAGATTTACGATGAACTCCATTACAAGGTCATCAAGATGGGTTACTAGAAGTGAAATCCACACATTAAGATTAACAGCAGTAGTAATTAGGATACATCTCCTCCTCTCCATTCCTACCTGTAAGATAAGGCTAGGCCCTCTGCTATGCAAAGGAGACACAATGCACATTTCCCAGGGACATTTAAGACTTGTTGCTTCTCCACAATTGGTGTTCTTTTCAGTATACTTCCAAAGGAGCTGTACACGGTTTGCTCTCTGGCTGTCATCAGTTGAACAACACCTTGTATCCACTGTGGTGCCTCTCACTGGGGTAAGTAAAAGCTGGGTGGGGGGGGATGGCGGGCCAGGGATTTAGCTCAGTGGCATAAACACCTGCTTGGCAAGCACGAGGTCTACAGTTTGATCCCTGGTACAAAAAAAAAAGCAAAGTTGTGAGGGGGGACTGAATGGCATGGGGGTGAGTCTAGCGCTACAGGACCCCAGTATAGATGGGCTGCACTCCACAATGCTCTGCTGACGTGTGCTGACAGAGCAAGGGCTGCTATGTGGCTGACTCAGTACATGACTCACTGTACACAGGGTTGTTTCAGAAAATGCCTGGCAAACAGTGAAAGAGAACATACCCAACTCTGATACAGAAGCATGCAAGTACATTTTGGACCTGGATTTTTACATTTTTCCTATTTTCCACTCATTCATTTCCCCTGTACTTCACTGACAATGATCTTTGAAATGGAATCATTTGGTATCTTTCTTATTGTAAAGAATACAATATCAGGTCTCTAATCTCTTTGATTCTAACTACTTTTGCAAAATGATCCTTTTATCTCTTGGTGCACCTGACTCGATGCAGTTGTTTATAAGACTATTTTTTTGAGCACTTCCTGTGTTCGTACAGCTCTGATGTCACCAATAACTGGGCTTGAATTGCAGTTTACTACTTACTAGCCATGTGAATCTGGACAAGTTATTTACCCATCATAGGAGGCAATTTCCTCAATGATAAAATGGCAATAACATATAAGTAGTCAACTATGAGAATCAAGTGAGGTACTAAGAGCAATTATACAACAGACAGCTAAGAAAAGTTTACTAAAATTGGATGCTGAAGAGAAGATAAAGAAGAATAAAACACACATTTGTTTCTTTATGCAGGCAAGATATGTAAAGGATATAAAATGATTTAGACCAAAACAGTTAATTTAATCTGGACAATGGAGGGTGAGCCCTTGATCTGGACCTGGGTAGACACATAAGCAATCAGTTTTCTGGGAAAACAGAAAGAAGAGACTGAGAAAATCATGGATCCACCTAAGTAAAAAGAATGATGACACAGTGGCAAGAAAGAACAAGAAAGGAGAAATCACAACAGAGGAAACAGATTTTTTTCAAAACAGTATAGATTAAAGGTCTCTTATCCTGTTATCCTCACATTTAATTAATAAAAAGAAATACTTTGATTTGGGGTTTGAAAAATAATTCACTCTAGGAACCGTTCTCACATTGTAACACACAGTTCGTGTGAAATTATGAAGGATCAAGTGGGAAGTTAGTTGAGACTGAAGAGAACCCTGAAAGTCATGAAAAGAAATAATGCTTAATAATTGTATAGTGAGGAGTCCTAGTAGACTTAGACCTGAGTAGGATGAGTTTGGGAAGCTATACAATCAGTGTGAAGGACGAATTGGAAAGGTACTGTGGCTTAACAAAGGAAAAATGGAATAGGGGGTCAGAAGAAACAGATGTTATAGAGAAGGTGTTAATTACTTGTGTTTATTGATATTACCATTTGCTTCTGGATGGCACCCTGAAGCCTCTTGTGGTCAGGGGGTTGCTTTTCAGAGACAGCTGAATCTAGAGGTCGTGATTAATTTGTGGTTCAATGCTGGGATTAAGGGTGCTAGAAACTAAAGGTGTGGGTATAGCCTGCATACAACACAAGGGACCAAAACAGGTTTGTCCTTTCTGTCCCCCACTCTTGCTGCTTTTGGTATCTTCTGCCACCCTGAATGGTTGCCCTGTGTCATGTGCTATCCTGCCTTGGAGCAACCCAACTGTGGACTGAAACCTCTACAAACTGTAAGCTAAATAAACCTCTCCTCCTTTAACTTCAGGTGTCAGGTATTTTGTCTCAGTAATGAGAGAAAAATAACTAAGACAATTTACTGGATTGGAGAAAAGTAAAGTAACGACTATAAGCCTGTTTTCCTTAAAGTTATATTTTCATTAATTTAAATATAGTTTTAGAAAAAAAGCACAATTGTCTTGCATCTTGCAAATAATCTTGTTTCAGTTCACTGCCTAAATTTGTTTTTGTCATTCTTGAACAGAAGCCATACTTGAATAGTAAACTAGACAATGAGGAACAACACTTGAAGTTTCTGCTGTATGTTGTCGTTCTTGTTATTATTATTACCCAGTAACTTGAATATATTATTTAATGTGTTGCAAGACATTGCAGAATTTATCGCAAGCTGTTAGAAATGGAAATGCATTATGTGAATGGACACTTTATCTATACTATGGGTGAGCTTTGTTTCAGCTGTGATAAATATTTATAAAAACAAATGAGAGCAAAAGCAATGTATTGAAAATAACATTAAGATTTCTAATTTGGGTGATAAAGATTGAGGGATTCCCTTTATCAGGATATCAGAGTAAGAAGGGATTGCTTCAAGGGGGGTTATAACTAATTCCATGCTATGGTTTGGTTTTAAACTGATACACACTTATGTATCAGTGTAGTGTTGTGGAGTTCATGACAGAGTCAGTGGCTAGGGCTGTAGATAGAGATGGAGTCTTATTTGAGGTGGTAGGAAAAAGTAGAAGTCATCAAATGACTGACCCAGTGGGAGAGAAAGTGTATAGTACTCAGAGGATATGTTGAAACCCAACTCTTCCTTCAGTTACCTGGACTTATCCCTCAAGGTTCCCAACTTCATTCATGGACTTCAAAGATTAAGTGACTAATGATATTTTAAAATGTCATGTCCCTTCTGGACATTTTTTACATTTTAGTAAGGCCCAAAGAGTTCAACTAAGAAATGAAGTCAAGCAGGATGTGGTGGTACACACCTGTAATTCCAGCTACTTGAGAGGCTGAGGCAAGAGGATCACAAGTCAGGGACAGCTTGGGCAACTTAGCAAGACCTTATCTCAAAGTAAAAAGTGGAATAAATAGCTATCCTGGGATCAATCCTTAGTACAAAAAGGAAAAGAAATTTGGAACTCCTCGGAAAAGTAGCCAGGTACCATCTTTGAAATCTTGGAGATCTCTACTATTCAACAACCACTAAACCATCCACCTCCCTGGTAGTGTGAAGAACAATACAGTGAACATAAAAGTGGCCTCAAAGTACAATTTACAACTATGCCCATGCATTGGATCCTGGTTATTCCCAAATTTTATATTTGCAAATTTACTTGCTTAATAAAATTATTTGTAGCCCTAAAATTAATATTTGAGTCACCTTCATTATTATTCTTAGATAGTCTCAGAGTAGTAGAATTTTGAATTATCCAACAAAAGTGTCTTGGCTAAGGTTAGTTCAAGTTGACATTTTGCTTTTTTGTTTCAGATCATACTGTGTCTTTTTCGTGGTCTATTCAGTGCCATGTTTTTGCATTTGTTTGTGTGATTTTTCTGTTTAAAATGGACTCCAAGTGTAGTGCTCAGGCACTACCTAGTGTTCCAAAATGTAAGGAAGCTGTATTGTGCCTTACAGAGATGCATATGTAGGGTTATAGCGTTGTTTGGCTGTGATTTCAGCATTTATGAATCAGCAACAATAACAATAACAAGTATTATATGGGGTGTCTTTGGCAGAAAAATAAAAAAGCAAAATTATGTATTGATCAGTTGATGAAAATGCTGAAATCAGAAGCTCTCAGGAATCCAACTGTTTCTTCTAGTAGCAATAGTTTCCTCTATAAAGAAAAAAAATGTTTATCTATTTGTTTTTGGCTTATATGTGTTTAGTGTCAACAAATAGACAAGTATGTGGTAGAAACTTAATAAATATCTGTTAAATGATATTCAGTTGAAATAAAACACTCTTAGGATTTTCCAAATACAAAACTAGGGCACGCGACTTCACATCCAGAAGAGCTATCTCAAGAAGGAGAAGTGTGGCTCGAGACGAGTCAGGGCTCAGAGCAGCTCTGCTCAGGGACCAGCCTAGCAAGAGGCACTGGTGCCGCTGTTCAGGAAACTCAGCCATTCAGCTCCAGTAACAGTGCCCTTTAAGCACACACCAGTCCAAAGAAAGAGGCACCGTGCTTAGCTCCTAATAACAAAGTTATTCTCATCACAAAAGCCCTCCCAGGGGGAAAGGAGCTGACCATACATATGTGCACATGAATATAACCATGCACATGAATATGTGCTGCAAACTGACAAAAGTCAGTAAATGCAACTAATCGTGTGTGACTAGTTCTAGAGTCACCTTGGAAATGTGATTAGAGAAAGTTTGTCATCAGTGTAGACAGTGGCTTTCCTACCTTATAGCTGTATCTTTCGTCTTGCCTGCCTGTGTGATCTTTTCTCCTTTCTTTCTTACAAGAGCTCAGATCAAACCAATTGTTTAATTTTATTGGAGATATAAAAGATGGAACTAAGGCAAACTAAGTATGGTTTGGGATGTGCCACAATAAGGAGAGAAAGCTCAAATATTTTTACTTATTTTTTTAAATATTAGTTTAAAAAGAAAAAACAATAGATACAATGATAGAGATTTCAAAACAGGGTAATAGATTAAAAATGATTAATATATTGTGTAGTGTTATTTTCAAAGTAGTTGCTCAGATTACAAGATATAGGCATGAAAAATTGATTAAGCAATATAAGCATAAACTGTCCTTTTCAATGAACTACTAATATACCATATTAGTAGTATAATTATCTTAGCTATCTTGTGTGTGTATATATATGTATATATATATATATATATATATGTATGTATTTTTCCCTTTTTTCTCATTTCCCTCATTCCACTTGCTCTTTTCTTTTGAGAAGTTTCTTCCCATTTCACAATATCTATTATAAGTTTGGATTTTATTTACTCTTTCAGTCTCTTACATTAGGGAGACATTAAGATGTTTACACATGAGGGTCTGATTTAGCGAAAGCCCAAATATGAGGTATAACCCAAAAATATGGTGAATGCTTAAGTTTAAAAAACATATTGCAGTGAAAGTTGTATTGCCATTAATCCCCCTCATACTCCTCCTCCTCTCTTCTAACACACTTATCCCATCATTCTTGCACATTTCAGAGCAGTTCTGGAAGTCCTCTTTCGTGAATGTCTTTAGTTGGACTATCATGGCTGCCTCAATCTCTTGAATTGCTTCAAAATATTTACGTTTCATGGTCATTTTGACTTTTGGCAAAAGCCTGCGGCCTCATGGTGCCAAACTCAATGAATAAGAAGGATGAGGACAAACATGATGTTTTACAAGCGTGTCTTTCCATATTTTTTATTACACCTCATAAAGACACAAACGGAGGGCTTCCAGAGGTGCATTAGTGGCAAGAGCGGTGGGACAAGTGTGTTTGAAGTGAGTATTTTGAAGAGAATTAATGGTGATGTACCTTTTACTGAAATAACTTTTTAGCATTTAAATACAACTGTATAGTTTGATCATCCCTTGTACATTAAAAAGTTTTCATAAAATACAACCATTTTAGGATGAGAATGCTTCTACTCTCTAACTGCTAGACTATATGAAAAAGAGATTTTCTGCTGAACTGACCCAGGCTAGCAAAATGTTGCTAAATTCATATACCAGGAACTTCCATAAATTTTCGCTAGGGAAAATATTCTGCTACTCAGCCTTGATTGCACAACAGAAATTGTCTGTAGCTATCCTATGCTTCAAAGTACCCTCCAGAAAGAAATTAAATGTGTCCAGAAGGTCAGCTCTCCTCTTACTGACATAAATAGGGATGTGAAGCAAAACTCATAAAAGGCATCTAGGAATTCTCTCCTTGTTGCTTGAAGGAACAGGTGGCAGAGCTGTAATATCAAGACTTTTGATATTAAGTTTTTCTGTAGATTTCTTTGGTGTAATATGTCTCCATGGTTTTGTAGGAACTCTTTCAGGATTTGTTTTATAGGCTGATCTTGAAATCAATTGAATTTAGGAATAATTTTGTATAAGATGCTGGGGCAGACATGGGCATACATAGCAAACACCATACTTTACACACAAGGCCCGCAACATGCCATTAGCTACACACATGCACATACAGGTGTAAGTTTCATGTGTATATACACTGATATTTCTTCTCTCTTGGGTAAGTACTTAAGAGGCAGAATTGCTGTACTTAATAGAACTTTCTTTGAGGAGACTTCCAAGGGAATCAGTGTTAACCTGGAAACTATGTCTCAAAAGATCTGAATATTCTCTTTTCCTCAGTATACGACTTCTTACATAAGTGTTCATAAGCCTTTAGGGGAATGACTGAGGAAATCACTATGGTGTTGTAAAATCTTTTCTAATGGGAAACTAGCTGACTGCTTAAAGACTTCTGGCTCTGAGAAATGACTCAGATCACATATATATTGCTTCCATTTGGTGATGATTATCTATAATCTTTTCCCCTGTTTTTTTCTGCTTTTCCCATCCCAGTTGTTCTTTCTTTTTAAGCAGTTTCTTTCCCTTTCATGTTCACAATATCTATTCTACATTTTGGGTCTTATTTTCTCTTTCAATATTTTACACTATGGAGACAATATGATGTTTCCACAAGCAAGTATGGTTTATTTCATTTATGAGTATGGTTTCAAGTTGCATCCATTTACCTATAAAAGCCTCCAGTTTATCCTTCTTCATAGCTGAGTAGTACTCTATCGAATAAAAATGCCTCATCCTTCTTATTCATTCAATGGTTGATGGGCATTTTTGTTGTTTCCAAGATTTAGCTATTGCAATTTGTGCTCCTAATGAGAAATACAACTTTTGAGGATTTATATTTTGAGGATTTTAAGCTTTGAGATTTCAATCTTTCGGGATAATGATCACCAACATTGTCATGCAAATGCTTTACCAATAAATATAGAATAATTGCTTCTACTGACTGTCTAGGTCCAATCAGTATAATGTCATCAGTGTTGTGAACCAAGATATCACAGTGTTGCGATATCTTATGGAGGATAAAGGTGATCAAGAACCTTACACTGTAGTGAGGGATTCAGATACTACATAGGGTTTACTGTTCAGATACATTCATGCCAGATTTCAGCTTGGAGCCCAGCTGAGTTGGGAAAAATGATGATTCATGGTGCTGATATAAAACCAATTTTGTAAGCATGGATCTAGAAAAAGCCCTCATCTTACGAGTATTTGGATTGCAGTTAAGATGGGAGATTCTTGAAACCCACAACCAATCTGTGGCTTTTTTATTCCCTTAACTTCTCACTACCCACCCAGAGGAGCTGCAGGGAGAGAAATCTGGAATAGGCTCATATTTCCATTCCACTGTGGCAACCGCATACACGTGGGGTATTTAAGAGCTGCATCTGTCATGGTGACAGTTGAGGTCACCTTCAAGAAAAATAATTGCTTGATTGACAGCCAATCTTCTCTAAGAAAATAACAGGGCCATAATGGTGACTGTCCTTGCTATCAGGAGTCTCCTGGTGGTAGGGAAGAGGTAAGCAAGGCCTATTAGGTGTCAGGGATTTGGGGTGTCAGCAGCGTGCTCTGGGCTCTCCTCAATCTTTGCCTCATGAGGTCAGGGTCTTCCACCACTCCTCAGAATGCTAGCAACAGTGATCAGGGGATGGTAAAGTGAAGGGCACAGCAGCTGTCAGGAATTCGGGCAGCCACAGAGGTATCTGGGAAATGCCAGGGCGAGTTATCCAGGGCCACCCTCAGCACACTGAGGGCTGGGAGTGTGACAGCTGCCAGTGACACCAGGTCCCCACTGGCTGTCAGGAGGAAAAGCATCTTCAGGCTCGGCTCATTTTTATCATCTCAGTTCTATGCACGCTTTTACCTGTGCCTTGTTACCTTCACTGGCATGATCATTTTAAGGATTATATTCTGCATTTCCAAGACAGGACACCTAATTCTGGTCAAGTAGTTTGTGAATAGCAGGAAGGGATTTAGCTCACAGGTTCATGCTAGTGACGAATGGTGGGGCTTTTTGTTTGTTTTGATTTGCTTGTTTTGCTTTTTGCCTCCAAAATTCTTCTTGCCTCTCCCTAATCAATGAGGAACATATCATCTCTTGAGGTTAAATACATCCCTTATTGCTTCATTATAAAGCTTGAGGCTTATAATAATGGCACGCTTTTGTGGAATTTTTCATTTCAATTTGTTAAAGTAGAAGAAAATCTCTTGCTAAAGCTGATTTGATTCAAGTAAGGGACAATAGGTGACAAACAGGAACTGACTCAAAATATTAGAGGCAGAACAAAATCTTTACTGAAGATTTTAGAGGAGATGCTCAGTGAATTAAATAACCACTGAAACAGATACTTTAAAGAATAACGAAGAAAGTCCAGCTTTTGAGAATTTAGATCTTACTTAGAGTTGCACACACAAGATGGTTCAAAGCTAAAAGCCAACATCTCTATCTGTTCTGTTCAAAAGGTGCAAACTATCACTACAGATTGTCCAACACACATAGCTAAGTCAGTCACCAAGTCAGATAGTGAGGTATGGGCCTCACTTGGCTCCTGAGACTCACTGGCACGCATGTGGGTGGGATAGTAGAGACGCTTTCCCAAGAGGAAAACAGAAAGTACCAGGCAGACCAGGTGACCGCAGCCATTCTTTGGCTCCTGTTGTATGTGCACAGGCACTTCTCACACAAATGGAAAACGGAGGACAGAGTAATCGATAAATGAATTTGTTGAAAGATAATTAAATATGCACATACGCAGGGATTCTCAAATGCCTTCTGGCTTAATAATGATAAATTTACAATAGAAGATACAGTTTTTAAAGGTGGTCACTGTCATTAGCACATTTAACTCTTTTAATTTTTCTATCCCTAAAATGAGGTGTGATTGAAAAATAACATGAATTTTAAATTGAAGGGAATTATTATGGCAAAATAATTATTGGTGTTAATCCCCCTCAAAATAATGCCCCTGGCTTCAAAGGCACTTAGGCTACCTTTCTTTCCCATCTCTGAGGCATTTTTGGAAGCCCTCTTCCACCAGCATCTTTAGTTATACTATCCTGGCTAACTGGCTGCCCTGAATCAAGTCAAAAGGTAAAGTGCGTCTTGCTTACTGCACTGGCACATTGAACTGGTTCAGCACATCAAGAGAGCCAAGGGAGAATGACTGAAGATGCTCACCAAAGGCTTCCAGAAATGCCTCAGAAGGTGGCGGGAATGATGGACTAAGTGTATTAGTAAGCAGGGGGATTAATTTGAGAGAAATTAACAGCAATGGGTCTTTCACTATGATAGTTTTAAAAATTTAAATATTCACAATATTCTTGAGCACAACACATGACTTTTGGAATTGTCAGTAATATCTTCCAGGTTTTCAGTTTTTCATTTTTGTTCTTCAATGGGAGAGAAGAGTGATAAATATAAATTAAAAATCATTTTTAAAGATACTCCAAGTTAAATAAGTTACATGATATGTAAATAATTAAATTTACAAATGATAATATCCAAAAACTAGTGAGACCTATGATTTTAAAGTTATTAGGATTAAAGTTGCACTCCAATTTTAGGGACACCTCTACATATATTTTTTAGCTTCCTTCTTAGTGTATCTCCACATGTTTTTGAGCCTTCATGTGCAAAACCTTAGAGAAGCCAAAGATTGGGTTTTAGTTATTTTTTGCTTTCATTCATGCAGTTACATGTCTTTCCCTCAAACGATTTCTGTTCAAGCCAAATAAGGTGATCATAAGTATATCACAGGGTAACGGGGGAAGAAGACAGTCTTCATTGTTGTAAAAAAAAAAAAAAAAAAGCAGGAGAGAATATATCAATACCATATTTCCAAAGAACTTTTTGAGGAAAAAGAGTGGGGGATGAATGCAGGAAAGATGGGGCATTGCAATCCGTACTACTGAAGTTCCGTTCATTCCGACATTTTTTGCATCGTGTGTACTCGTGGGTGCTGATTGCGCGTGGTAATGAAGTTGAATGAGTGCAACCCTAGGCTGCCTGGTGCAATCATGAGCTGTGCTCAAGCTAAACAAATACAACGTAGAGACGCTGTCTCGATGGAATTCGTGCTTTCTTCATCTCTTTTAGGAGGTGGAAAGAGTGTTTCTTTGTGAGGATTTCCTCCCCATGAAATGTTTGTCTTGGATTTGAGCTGAATCTGTTCAGCTGCATTTGGCATCCAGGCATCAAGGATGAGCAAGACCACAGCCTCTGTGTTTCTGCGGTTGAATTTTGGAGGTTTTGTGTCTTGAGTGATCAGTTGTCTAATTTGGTTTCTGTGGGACTGTTTTGTGATTAAACACAAGTGTTTCCTGGTGCCTTAGTACATTATTTCATCTTTTGTATCAAGAAATAGGAGTGACTTTGTTTTTACTTGGTAAAATAATTTAAAAAAGAAGTACATAACATATCATAAGACCAAAACCCAGCAAAGTGCCCTGAGACAGCCCCAAGATGTTACATTTATTTCACTACTCTGCCTCCTTTTGTGCCTTAGATTGGTAAGTGTGAGGTAAACATTAAGGCAGGTGACAGCTCCAAGAGCTCCTTCAACCATTCCACAGTGGGGACGAGCTGCCAGCAGCCCATGCACCTGAAGCCAACTTCTACTTCCACTATCCTTTTGGGGCTTTGGGTGCTGCACCCCGGCACCTGATCTTGAGGCTCTGAGGGCCTCTCAGACTCTTCCCCTTCCTCTTGGATTTTATTGGCAAGGTCATCCTCATTGTCACTTAAGGTGTCCCTTACATAAGGGAGGCTGAGTTCCTGAAGCAGCTTCTTAGGAACATTAATTCTTTTTTTTTTTTTGTCCTGAGCTAAGTTAATTAAATTCCAAATTTATTAATTTGGCTGCTGGGGGGGGTTCCTATGTTGTTGTTCATGAATCTTCCTCATTTGGGGGCTCGCCCCGGATTATAGGATCCAAGCCTCTCCTTTAGGTGATTGTTCCTCAGGGGGACTGAACTCATGATCTAGCACTTGCCAGGCAAACGCTTATGCCACTGAGCTAAATCCCTGGCCCCTACCGATAAGAATGATACAGGGGAATGAAACTCCCGACCTACTATGTCCGAGAGCTCATGTTCTTTAAGATGGAAGAATGAATTTTAGGAACAACGGAGGTTAAGAGTAGAACATATTTATTGAGAGAAAGAAAGCTTCTGTCTGAAGAGAGACAGAAGGGGTCCCGAGCGGATTGCCCAGGAGCACTAATTCTTGCTACTCTTATCCTCTTTGGGGATGGCTCCAAATCTTCTTCTGCATCCCCTAAAACAGCTGCTCTCCTTTTCTTGGGAATATGTGTGCAGCAGACATTCATGACTTGTTACTTTTCAGAAGACTCTGAGGACAGTGATGAGTTACCAGCCAAGGTGCAAGGTAAAGGGGAAGGTGAACTAGAAACAAACCTCTCCCTCTCCATCATGTCTCGATACAAAGGCCTCTCAAAGGGTCCAAGACCCGGAACATATTGAGGGAACTGATTTCAAAATGAAGGAGATAAGATGGCAGCAGAATATCTCTGGGATGCTTGTGTGGAATGGTACGGGCTGTGTGTACTTGGCTTTGCTATGAGGAAAATGAGCGATGCTGGGTCTCCTGAAGATGGATTATTTCTATCTCTGTCTTTGTATCTCTATAAACCTAGCTCTGTCACTATCATCTCCACCTCCATCTACAGCCAAACCTGCACCCCACCCCAAGTCCACCGCCCAACCCCACCCCTGGATATATTTAGGTACATATCTGGTGCATGTCTCTGGTATTGAAAAAGTGAATGATAGTGAATGCAATTCCGTGGGCGTTGAAATGTAGTACGTGGAATAACAGTGCCTGTGACACATTAGGTGATTGTTTGTGAGATGGTGTGACAGTAAGTGATGTGTGCTACAAGAAGCCATACGTTCTAGAGAAAATGTTTATGAATTAAAGCATGTTAAAAGAAGTGATGATGTTAAAAGTAGTTCAATAGTATGGTTTCTATTGGTAAAATTTTTAATGTAAAAAAACAATATTGATTCTGTCAGATCACCCTATTAGCTGGCTTCCATTTTTCAGCTTGACCAAACTACTGTGCTGTACTTAACTGAGCTGCTTTGTAGTTAACTGTGGTCATGTGATTATGTTTCCTACAAGGGAAAATGAGTAGAATTGGCATGTGCCACTTCTAAGACTACAGAAACTTGTACATCTCTCTGTGAACTTTCCTTTTGCAGTGGAATGGGATATTAATCATCTAGGTCTTGTTGAATGCTCTGTGTCAGTGACTACCTTGTTTTCTTCCACCTCAGCCTATGAACTGTCCTGCTGACACACATTCTGAGCTCATCTTGTGTAAGATGTAGCCTCATCAAGTAGCAGTTTCAGTAGCTTGGTCTGTTCTCATCAAGTCAGGGTGTGATGTGTTACTGAGAGAAGACAGTCTGATTTCATAGATAGTAACAGAATGACTTGGTTTGATTGTACTATTTGCCTTCCCCTGACCTTTTTGGTTTTGTTGCTTGTTGTCTAGGTATAAGAAAGTTCAAATATGTGCTTTAGATATTTTATAATTTCTAATCATTAACTTCTTTGAATATGTACTCATTTTATTGAAGATGAACTAAAGCTGATTTCACCCTCTAGGCCTCTCCATGCAAGGACCCATAGGAAAACATACAGGCCTCAAACTATGCTGTCAGAGTGAGACTATTCTCAGAGAAAGGAGTCACTCTCTGGAATGTTGGGGCTGGCTCCAATCTGTCCTCCTCCCACCTCTGACCTATGGTCCTGGTTCATAAGACTTGATTGTCGTCAATCTCCAAGGTAACCACAAAGGTGTAATTTCCAATTTTTCCTCGAAGTACCAAGTCTCATCGACTTAATTCAAAATTCATGGTTAAATAGTATTTGTGTTCATGTGAGCATGTGTATTTGGGTATTTATATTTCCTGTTGTTTCTAACATTTCACAGAGGAACCCTGCATCAACATGTTCATAGTCTGAAACAAAAAATGTACTGTTGATAAAATAAGTTCTTTCTGAATTTATACTTCTTCCTGCATACATTACTGTGTCAAGGTTTTTTAAAAAACATTTTGTTCACTTCTATTAGGCAGTCTCTTTTTCACCAAAAATTTTTTTAAAATTTTGTTTGAAAATTTATAACATCATTTACTTCCATGGTGCCTTTAGGAAGCAGTCAGATGACAGGAAATGCACTTTTAAATGAAAAATTAGTTTACACTACATCTGTACCTCAGAAACCCAGAGTGAGTCTATACAGGTAACATAGGCCTTAGGCCAGAGAGAACGTACTGGGTCATCTCATCCTTTTCTTCACTCTCAGACTACCTCCTCTGAGGAATACACACACACACACACACACACACACACACACGCTTCTCCCCTTCAGTCACTTCTCTCTTTCTCTCTTCTCTGCTACTGTACCACAATCTAGAGATTCTCTTTTCCTGTTTAGAAGGCAGTTCCTGGTTCCCTGTTCCCAGAATATGCTAACACTTACCTCTGAATCTCTGTTCAGCTTGTTCTAACAGTGAGGGTTCAGGATGTTTCTTTTTCTGTCTATGCTTCATGGCTCAACTCTGGAGAAGTGCTGCTGCCAGGTAAGTTTCTATCTTAACCCTACTCTTAAAAATTCAGTTGATGATGATAAAGTATAACATGCATATAACCAAAAAACAGTATGTAACCCAAGAAGCTATCTACTCACTAGTACATACTCCAGAATAATTAATGCTGAATACACACTGTGGTTGGTGTCAGTTATAACTGAAGCCTTGGCAATGGTCTATGACTTGTCTATGACATCCATAAAATTCCGGAACCTACCCAGAATTCATAGCACTGCAGCACTGCTAAACCCAGTGGTTATCTTATCTGATGGAAATTCTCTCATTAACATTACTTTCATATCTTGTACTTCATAACCAAACCGAACACACAGGATATTGATTAAACAAAGGGAAGCCTTTTATGTTTCTAAGCACACTGCTTCACTATCTCTCCCCAGTGCTGATGATACAACAACACTATTAGGATTAGGCTTACTACTGTGTTTATCTCTTTAAATATTGTAAATGTTGTGTCTTCATCATAGTATTTAAATTATGTAGAGGCACGTGTGAGATGCATGTTGGAATACAGGTATAGTTTTGAAAATATCTGATATATCCATATGATTCTAGCATTTATTGGGTTTCTCCTGTTACTAGGACAATTCCTATGTGTCTTCCAGAGCCGAACTCTGTCTCTTGTCACTCTTCGTTATCACTTCCCCATTGGTTGGGAGACAGATAACCATTGGTTCCATGAGGCCTGATCTTTGTGAGGAATTCTCAAGACTGAAGGTCTCCTTCTGTAAGATTATGCTACTGCCCCTAACCTTTCCTTTGGAGACATCTAGGTCCTGTACAGAACTTCAACTCAGAGATTGCTTCATTTTACCTCTCACTGTTACAGAACATACCTCATCTAGTAGGGTTAATTTTATTTCTTCTTAACCTTAGTAATTTCCGTTAGATCCAGGCTGTGGCTTAGTCTCCTTCAGCTTCCTCTACCCCATAAGACCTGCCTGTGGTTGTTCTCCTTTTCCATGAGGACTGGAAACTAGGCATAGTTACTGAAAAGTTCTTACAAAAGAACTATCTCCAAAGGTCACATGAGGAAGGGTTGTGTATTCGCTTTTCTGCTGCCTGGCACAATACCCAACACCCCCCACTGGAAGGAGGAGAGGTTTGTTTGGTTCTCACTTTCCTGTGGGTTAGAGTGTAGGGCTGCTGTATCCAAGGCAGAAATGACATGTTAGAGGGGCTGCCCATCCCATGGCAGCCAAGAAGCAGACAGAGAATTGGGAGCAGCCAGAGGTCAGAATGCAGCCTTCTGATCAACCCACTGTGGTCCACATTCAGACTAGGCCCCACCTCGTAGCGGCACACCTAGTCATCAGTGAACGAGTCTACTGAAGAACTTAATGCCCCACAATCCAAGAACCTTTCCAAAGCCCCACCACTGAATATGCGAGAGTTTTTCAGACCACTTTGGATCAAACCATAATGTATGGTGAGTTCTTCAATAAATGAGCTGGAAGGGACAAAACTTAGTCCATAACAACCTCCCAGGGAACTTGTCAGCTGGGTGCTTTCCTAGGTTCATATAATATGACCTTGTAGGTAGCTCACCTTTCAGTCCTTTTTCATGCCATGCTTCTTTTAATGTGGGCCTTCGCTTTTTGACATCATGGCATAGGCCTTTGTAGCAGGAGATTAATAAAGGCAGATTTCTGAAACTCTTACCTGAGTATGAAGTCCCATTTTATGGAAAATTGTTTACATTTTGGCAAAATCTCCAATTTGCAGCAAGTTTCATGTGACTCCCCTTGATAAGGCCCCTTCAAGGTCCTCTCCCAGGAATGCTGTCCTACTTCCAGCTGGTCTGTGCCACCCAGGCCATGCAGCTCCTTTGGCAGGTAACCCTTCCCCTCCTTTGCAGGCCCATTGCTTCCTCAGGTAAGTCACACTTAGTGTAATCCCAAGGTAGTAGTCCTCATATCAAGAGGCAAGATGAGGGCAAATCCACATGTAGGCCTGGATTGTCTTAAAAGGTATCTGCCTTAGCTGACGTTCTCCATAGTATCAAAGCAAGGGCGAAAGTTTGCAAACCAGGACATTCAGATGGATCAAGGTTTCTGGAACTTTTACTTAGATACCTCCATCCTAATCCTGAGACTTCCACCCCTTTCTGTTCATATTCTAAGTGTAGTAGAAGACTGGATTGTACTGATAGTTCAGTCTCTTTTAGATTTCTACTTCTCTTACAATTGTGGCTGACATTCAGCTCAAGTTGTACCTGTGGGAAAAGGAAAAGGGATCCCACTAAGTGCTGTCTCCACGACACCCCTACTTTGCATTAATTTGCCCAGTTAACTCCACTGTACTGAGAGTCAGTTTCTCTCATATCTTTCAAACGCCAGAGATGCTGCCTCCTCGTCGTCCCTACTCTGTCCCTGTTCTCTGTAAGTGAAAGTTTTGGCAAGCACCCTATTCCAGCACAAGAGGAATTACTAGTATCTACCAGGAGGAGTTAAGAATTCCTCATTTCCACCTGGCAGGTGAATGAATCAACTCCTGAATCCCACCATGAGCATCCTTCTTGGCACCAAATGCCTTAGGTCAGGTACTCTGGTAGCTAACAGTTTTCTTACGCAAATCACTTAATGAGTGGATGCTCTCAAGTGAAAATTCTAACGTTCAAGTAAGAACGCAGCAAAGGAAGAGCCTGAGGTGGGCTCAGCTGAAATCTGGCCTAGGTCTGATCCCTTCAGGGAGATGTATCCCTGGAGTCTAAAAGTCTCCTTGATCAGAGGACCGAGCACTTCTATCAGACCCTCATTAACTGCATCTGTGAAGTGTGGTGGTGTAACCTGTAGACACAGGGAACTTTTATGACAAGTGTGGTACTTGGCCATCATCAGCTAACACTCATAGCAGCTGGGGCAAAAGACATCTGGGCAGAGCATCTTTGGGTCTATGCAGCACTTTGTAACACCTGCTGTATTTCTCAGCTCTGCTCTGCTGTGCATGTGTTGAGAGAAGATCCTATTTCTTCCCCTGAGCATCATATTGTTCGCATTTCCTAATGTCACCATTTTCTTTGTGTGCTTCCTGATTGCTGCCAACTTGTCTAACATTTTAAAGAAAAGTGTACTATAATCTCTAATATAACTGTGACCTCCTCTACTTTTTCAGTTCTGTTAGTTTTTGCTTCATGTATTTTGGAACTCTCATTAGATGTAGACATATTAACAATTGCTATTATTTCTTAATAAATTGCCTTCTTTATAATTAAGTAATATTTCTTTTCAGATCCAATAATAATGCCTTTTCTAAAGTCTACTTTGATATTAATAGCAACTTCTAGTTTGTTATTATTGTTTTTAGTCATATTTTGGTATCCTCTTCCTTCAAACTAGCTATGTTGTTTTTATTTAAATTGGATTTCTTATAGATAATCTATAGTTTTTTCAATCGAAACTGACAATTTGGTTTCTGTGGTATCATTTTGTGATTAAACAAAAGTGTTTCTTGGTGTGCTAGTACATTATTACATTTTTGTATGAAGAGCTAGGAGTGACTTTGTTTCTAGTTGATAAAATAATTTAAAAATAGAAATACATAATATGTCACAAGACCAGCTACCAAAAAGCAACAACGTGCCCTGGGACAGCCCCAAGATGTTCCATTTATCTCTGTATTCTGCCTCTTTGTGCCTTAGATTGGTAAGTGTGAGGTAAACATTAAGGCAGGCAACAGCTCCAGGAGCTCCTTCAACGATTCCACAGTGGGGAGGAGCTGCCAGCAGCCCATGCACCTGAAGCCACCTTCCAGCTCCACCAGCTCTTCGGGGCTTTGGGTGCTGCACCGCGGCTCCTGATCTTGAGGCCCTGATGGCCTCTCAGCCTCTTCCCCTTCCTCTTGGATTTCACCAGCTAGTTCATCTTTGCTATCACTGAGTTCCTGAAGCAGCTTCTTAGGAACCCTAATTATTGCTACTCTTATCTTCTTTTGGAATGGCTCCAAATCTTCTTCTGCATCCCCTAAGACAGCTGCTCCCCTTTTCTTTGGGACATGTGTGCAGTAAGTGTTCATAACTTGTTTCTTTTCAGAAGATTCTGAGGACAGTTATGAGTTGCCATCCAAGGCACCAGGTGGAGGGGGAACGTGAACTAGAAACGAATCTCTCCCTCTCCATCGTGTCTCGATACAAAGGCCTCTCAGAGCGTCCAAGACCCGGAACATATTGAGGGAACTGATTTCAAAATGAAGGAGTTAAGATAGCCAGCAGAACATCTCTGGGAGAGCTTGTGTGGAATGTTATGGGATGTGTGTACTTGGCCTTGCTATGAGGAAAATGAGCTATGTTGTGTCTCCTGTAGATGGCATACCTCTGTCTCTATCTCTATCTTTCTATCTCTATCTATCTCTACCTCTATCATCTCCACCTCCATGACTCCCCCAAATCCACTGCCCAACCCTACCCCTGTATATATTTTGGTATATATCTGGTGCATGTTTCTGGTACTGAAAAAGTGAATCGTAATGACTTTAATTATTTGTGCGGAAGTGTATTATGTGAAATAACAGTGCCTGTGATCCATTGTGTGCTTGTTTATTAGATGATGTGACCATAAGCTGTGTGTGCTACAAGGAGCCACATATGGTAACAAAAATATCTGTCACCTCAGAACATGTGACTATGTGAACAATAAAGGCATAGTAAAAGAAGTGATGATTCAGCAAGAAAATATTCCTATTAAAGGTCTTCGGAATGTTCCTGTGTTTTGCATAACATGTAGTTAAACAGGTTATCCATTTGAAATGGTAGGTCGTTCTTCATAGGATTCAGGTGTAAAGTGGTGGATTGAGGATGGCAGGGAGGAGGGTGTAAGGTTGTGACTATGTAGTGCTGTTAACAAATGGGACATAAAATGAGTGAAGCAGGAAAGAAGCAATGGGCCTTCTTTAGTAGAAAGCAGTGTGACATATGCGTGTGTGAGGTTGATTTTATGCTGATTTGAAGGGGAGGTGCAGAACATTTTCCCTACACTTCTCTACAAGATCCACCACCTGTCTCCATCCTCCCAGGGAAACCTATGCTGAAGGGCTTTGTTCTATTCTTGAAGGCGTTTTTCCTATGTGTCTTTATCCCATGTAGTCAGAGTCCCTAGGCCCTGAGGCCCTCTGCTGTGCGTGAGGAGAAAGAGGGGCCAGTAGGCTTTGGACAAGCAGCTCAGAGGGGCTCAGGTCACCTTCACATTGGCCTTGCCTTCCTGACTCACAGGGCTGCACTGGCCAGGGGAAGGGACCCTGTAGCAATGGGTCTGAGAATACTGGCTATGAAAACATACGGATGTGAAGTGCACTTGGATTGGATATCTCTGCATTGTATTTCAGGGCATTTCTTGTGAGGATCCTATGATTTGGGACCTGATAGTCTACTGTACGTGTCACTGGCTCAGACTCACCTATCACCCCTGCGTGTCTCTGGTCACTCTCTCATCTCCTCAGTAACAATCCCACCATTTCCTGAACAGAACCCAGTACTCCACTGAGTTTGGAGCTCTCTGTTGCATTTTCCTTTTGGTATGTATTGTCCCCACTGCTGCTTATTACTGTTGCTTGTGTAAAGCTATGTGGAGGATCTTTTCCATTTTCTTTCAGGGCAGCCTTGAATCAGCTGATTGGCAGAGACATTCAGCTCCTTTCTGGGATACACCTAGACCCTACCTTACATTTGCATTTTA